>LBNU01000229.1:61771-116726 GCA_014162995.1 Artemisia annua
GGGGGGAATAAGAAATATAGAAAGTTTTAGGGGGTCTGGTCGTAGCGAGTTTGACTTTGACTTTGAGTCAAGGTCTAATTTTAAGTTTAGGAACTTTTTAGGAGAGTTTGGTTATGATAATACCAGGTTGCTGCTGTCAAACATTAGTGAAAATGCTGATAAAAAACTGTTGTTTCAAAGGTTGTGTGATTTTAAGAAAATGAATGGTTGTTTTGATACTAAGAATTTTGTAAGGTTGGCTTGACTAAAGGTCAAATTCAAAACCATGTTATAAGACCATGGTCTTTGAGACACTTGAGCGGTAAGATATATAATCTTGCTAAAGATCACAATGGTTGTAGATTATTGCAATCTTTATTCGAAAGACCGACTATTAAAGATGTTTTAATGGTACTATTTGAGGTGGTGGATAAAATTGTTGATTTGATGAAAGTTATTTGGTTCTAAAATTTGTTGGTGTTGTAATATTGAACAGAAAATGGAGTTCCAACAAAAGTAAAAGTAATTAATAACAAGATATATAGAAAAAATGAATCAAAATCTATATTTAGCACTTGATTCACTTGAAATATGACTATTAAATAGTCAAGCCATATGCATTGATATTTGGTTTAACCATGAGTATAATGGTTTTTCTCAAGCCAAGAGGGCACACACAACTACTATTATTGCTAAACTACAAGCAAAGATACAAATAACAAACACAAAAAAATATCGATGGAACAACAATTGTCAAATGTTATGCACCACTGCCGCTAGGGTGCTTTGTTTTATACGTAGACATGATATTTTAAGGAGGAAATTGTTTGTTTTGCTAAAGTTTGAGGGCGAAAGTGAACTTTGAGGTTAATTATGAGTCTTTGGTTGTTTGAAGGAAAATGATTATATATATCTTCAAGAGTTATGCTTGAAGAAGATGTTTAATGGTGATTAATGTTTATTTTAGTTTCTAGTTTTGATTTGGTATTGAAGTAGATGAGTGGAAAATTTAAAAAATAATATTTCTAAATTTAAAATTTTGAACTTAAAAAGGATAGGTCATTCGTTCATTCTTTGTAAATGAGTAGTGAGTACATTGTCTTTGCTGCATTGTTCAACAAGATATTGACTAAGAAATTGAACAAAGAAAAAGCAAATACAAACAAATGGCTTTCAACCTTGCTACAAACTAACTAGCTTTTCTTATAATTGATTAGATCATGACCAAGTTACTCTCTAGATATATGACTATTGAAGAAAAGATGTAGCAAACGGATCGTTAAGGCGAACACCGGAGTACGACTACAATTATTTAAGCTAATTTTTTCGAAACAAAAAACCTCTAATTTTAACGCTACTTTTTTTTTTCTTCGCGCAATCTTTCAGAAATTATTATTATTATTATTATTATTATTATTATTATTATTATTATTATTATTATTATTATTATTATTATTATTATTATTATTATTATTATTATTATTATTATTATTATTATTATTATTAATAGAAAGGCAACATGATATTAAGAACCCGAAAAAAATAAAATACAATACAAGGCATCCCAATACAATTAAACAAGATAATTAAAAGAGACTAGGATCCAAAGGAAACAAAAATAACATATAAAAAAGAACACTAACACTGTATTCTTGAGTTTTGTTATTAAAGAAATGTAAAGTAAACACTTTCCTCCCAAAATTGAGAGAAAACACTTTACTTTAATAATCAACAAAATCAAACTAACTTTCATTCCATTTCATTTTCTTTTTTTCCCCTTAAGTGCTACTCAAGAATACAAGTTCTTATGTTTCATTTTTATTTTCTTTCTTTTTCTTCCTTAACTTTAACTCGAGAGCACAATGTAAAGACCAAACTAAAAAATACTACAAACTGTCGCTTAATGATTACTACCAAGAGTCTCGACCAACTTTGACTTCTAACCTTATGAGCAAAAAACTTAAATAATCCAATGTAGTACATTCTCTCTCCAGATACTTTATCTGACGCTACTTTTCTGTTGTGCATTCTCTTTCTAAATACTTTATCTACCATTAATTCAATCTCAATTGATTATGCAACAGAAAACTATGCAATTGAAAAAAACAATACTTTAAAAAAGATTTTCGTCTGAAAATAAAACTACACCGGTACTCGCCGTCGCAACGCGCGAGTACTCGACCAGTATATAGTTATGCATACTTTTCTAAATCTTTTCTTATTAGTTTAGAATTTTGGACCTAAACTAAGGTGGTGTTTGTTTTTCAAAAAGAGCGTTTTAATAGTCTCTTAATATGACTCATTCAGACGCGCTCAGACATTTGACCTAATAAGAGTGTTTTTTTTTTTCTTGTTCAGATGCGATCAGAGGTTAAAACCACTTATCCAGCTAGATGTGGAGGGGGTGTCTTAATGCCTTTTAACTTCTTCTTCTTCTTTAGTTTTCTTTATGGTTCTCTTTTTTCATTTTGTACGGCATTTTTTTCTCGATTTTTCTTTTAATATTGATAGTACGTTTATGAGAATTACCTAATTACCTCAATTCTTTTTAACAAATACTGTTCATGATAATATTGATGGTGATGCTCAAACACTTGAGAATTTTTCTAGAATAGTAGTATACAACTAGTTTGTGAAATTAGATTGTGGCACATGTACTTTGAACACAAGCTTAAAATTTTTCATTCAATAATATTTTAATTGTAAATTGACAATATTAACTACTTAGAATACTATAAAATATTTTTTTTCACAATCTTATCATTGTAAAGTAAACTGATAGTGACAGTTTGTAAATTAATGTAAATTTTCAACCACATGGAAGTACAAAAATTCAGCAACATAAGACTAAATTTCGAGATTAAATTGTGACATAAAGTAAGTTCAATTTTTTTTCAACATAAAGTTCTTGAATAGTTTGTTTAAGACATTTTATTTCCTTGTTGCTAGTCTATTTTAAGTTTTGACTCAAATGCTCCATTTAATGTTTAAACACATTTTATATTTTGAAGGAATAAATTGATTGGTAATTATATCATTAAGACATTTAAAAAGTAGAAAACAAACAATATCATTTGATTCAGATTCAAACATTTACGCTTTAGAACAAATTCAAATGTGCGAATCCGATCCAGATTCAGAGTTTCTTAATAAACAAATAACACCTAACTAACCCTTAACCCATTAACCAACCAACCTGCTTGATATGTTTAGCTAAACATGTTCCACGCTTTAAAAAACGGGTTATACGTGTTATATATGTGGGTTTGGATTGAGTGTTTTTTAACAAGATTAATAAAAAGATATTTGCATTTCAATGATTGAAGATGTCACTTATTTATGATGTAACTCTCTTGAGTGGCATGTTGTTAATTCTATTCCTGAAAATATGAACCGACTAAAATGCCCTTTGACAATTTTACACACTCTATCATATGTATGAAATCATCAATGTATTTTTTATATCATCAAATAACTGCATGTTTTATATGTCAATATCCCTTAATTATTGCTCGATTATATTGCATTTAGCTTAGATATGATACTGTTTTACTTTTTATTTGCATATAATGCTGGAGAACAACGAAGCAAAAAGACACAAAAACGTGTAGAGAAGAAATGGAAGAATGTGACGTCAGAAGTTAGATACCGCATATGTATATTTAGGTACATAGGGCGTGCACACATAATGCCTAAAGTCAACGTCAACATATACGGCGTACGCATATCAATAGACATACGCCGTATTGAGTTTTAATTACACATGTGGATTTTCACTTAAGGGCATACACAGCGTATGCACATTTAGTGACATACACCATATCCATGTCTGCTTTTAAAAAGCTTATATAAACAAACTCATAAATCGAATTTAGGGATGCATCTTTTTCCCATTCGTTTCGTAGGGTTTCTAGAGATGTTCTCAATTGTTTTTGAAGCTCCAACCATTAAGGAAGAAAGGATAAAAGAATATACACACTTGTTTACTTCAATTTGCTTAAATCTTCATCATGAACATGTTTTGCTTATTTCATTATTTCTTTTGTGTAGTATATACTGAGATTATAGGCTATGCACCTTTAGCGTTTGCCTAGTTGAATGAACCTTTGTATGAATATGATTTGATTTCCGTTTATTGGATGTCTCGTTTGGATAATTTATATGTTTATCGTAATATCCATTTGTTTATTAGTTCTATATGCTTGTTTATTAGTTCTATATCCTTATATTTATGAAACTTAGGGGTTGTTTCTTTTTTTTGTTAGCTAAGAGGATGTGTGGAGCCCACACCTATATGAACATCTTAATTTTTTTGCCTTGGGAATATAGACCCATTAGTGGAAAAAGTGGGTCCCTTTTAACAAAATAATAATATTAAATTGGTGGGTTCCACTACCTTTCCCCATTAAGTAAAAAAGAAACACCCCCTTAGAGTGCTTTTTCAAGGGTTAAAAAAGTTTAAGTTGAAGTGTAAGAAAAAGTTTATGATAAACCTTTTTAATAAATCACACATAAACATCAACTTATTTACAAAAATGCCACTATAGCAACAACCTATCACCTTTCCCCTTCCACTGGCGCACGTTATCAAAACACACACACAACAACTTCCCAACAATGGCGGCATCCATCCACCCCTCCTCACACCCCTCACGCGCCACCCACTCCCGCTCACGCGCCACCGCAAGCACCGCCACGCGCCACCGTACTTCACCCCACGCGCCTCCCTCACCTCAAAACCCACAATCCTCGTAGCCGAAAAGCTCGGAGAAGCCGGTATAGAGCTTTTAAAACAGTTTGCCAACGTGGACTGTTCGTATGAGATGAGTGATGAAGAGCTGAACACGAAGATATCGCTATGTGATGCGTTGATTGTACGGAGTGGGACTAACGTGAGCCGTGAGGTTTTCGAGAGTTCGGGTGGGCGGTTGAAAGTTGTGGGGAGAGCTGGTGTTGGTATTGATAATGTCGACTTAAGCGCGGCGACCGAGCACGGGTGTTTGGTGGTGAACGCGCCGACTGCGAATACGGTTGCGGCTGCCGAGCATGGGATTGCGCTTTTGACGGCGATGGCGCGGAATGTGGCGCAGGCCGATGCGAGTATTAAAGCTGGTTCGTGTTTGTTTGTTTTGTTAGTTCATTATACGGATAACGTTTTACTTGTTAGTACTTTTGGTTTGCTTTTCGTGTTTCGTGTTAGTACTTTTAAATTAGTTGTGTTCTTGGGTCGTGAACTGATAAATGATTGGGAAGTCTAAAGATGTACCTACGGGTTGCAGTTGCGGGACTCACCTCTTTACAAACTAATAAAACACTGACACGCAGGTTTAGGCATAAAGTAAAGGGGTGTTTGTTTGGGCTTATATAGCCGGCTTATGGCTTATTTGGTTTTGGGCTTATGTTTACAAGTTCATTTTTTGTGGTTTATTTTGAAAATTTTCGGCTTATATAAGATTATAAGTTGAAAAGTTTCAGAATAAGCCACACAAAGTGAGCTTATGAAACATAAACCCAAAACCAAATAAGCCATAAGCAGGCCAAACAAACACCCCCTAAGTCATATGTTTAGGCCTCAAGATCATTTCTCATTATCAGTTTGCATGTCGAGTTATACACTACTAAAGTACTATTCAATGTTAGTTGTTGATTTGCATGAGTATCTTTGTTTGTCATAGTACTTAGGTGATTGATTGTGTGTATATCTTTATTTTCATGCCAGATGATTGTATCTTCTTAGTATTCTTTGGGAATTCATTACGTTAATCCATGAAAAGGTAACAACTGCAGGGAAGTGGCTGAGAAACAAATACGTGGGTGTGTCACTTGTTGGCAAGACTCTTGCAGTGATGGGTTTTGGGAAGGTCGGGACAGAAGTTGCTAGACGTGCCAAAGGGCTTGGTATGCATATAATAGCACACGACCCATATGCACCAGCAGATCGTGCTCATGCAATTGGAGTGGAGTTAGTGAGCTTTGATGAAGCCATTGCAACAGCCGACTTCATCTCACTTCACATGCCTCTCACTCCTTCTACATCAAAGATTTTGAATGACGAAAACTTTGCAAAGATGAAGAAAGGAGTTAGAATAATTAATGTTGCTCGTGGTGGAGTGATAGACGAAGATGCATTGGTCAGAGCATTGGATGCTGGCATTGTAGCGCAGGTACTTGTGTCTTTCTGTTTTATCACAGATTATTGATATTAGGGGTAGCAATGTTGGTAGTTTGGGTAACGGGTCAATATGGGTAGTTTGGGCGCGTTGGGGTGAAATGGGTCCTGGTTGAAACCGGTAAACGGGCCGGCTTGGGCTAACTAGCACTTATTGCCAGCTTTCTTAATTTTTACAAAAGTAAATGTGTTAGTTTTGACCTGTTCGACCCATTGCTCTTTTGTCTAGACATTTGAATTTGACCCGTTTGAGCTAAACTGATTCCTATATAAGTAAATGGGTTGAAATTTCCACCTTTACTTGTTATCTGTTCAGATATCCGTTAAACTGGACTGTGCTTGCAGGCTGCACTTGATGTTTTCACCATAGAACCACCACCTAAAGATAACATATTGGTTAATCATGAAAATGTCACTGTTACACCTCATCTCGGTGCTAGTACCATGGAAGCTCAGGTTTGTGAATAACTTCCAAGTGTTGTGCTTGTATTTAAATTTTGCATTGTTAGCATGTCATAATTAAACATTTGTGCAGGAAGGAGTTGCAATCGAAATTGCTGAAGCTGTTGTTGGCGCCTTGAAGGGTGAGCTTGCTGCTACTGCAGTAAATGCTCCAATGGTTCCTGCTGAGGTACTACTTTGCGGCATAATGCTATAATCTTTGATGTGGAATAGTTAAATCTTGTGCATATAATCTGTGTACAAAGTTTGGGCGTTTCAACTAATATTCTATAATTTGTCAAAAAAGGACATCTCACAATTTTTGTATGGACGGCGTTTGCTGCAGGTACTTATAGAACTGAAACCTTATGTTACGCTTGCTGAAAAACTTGGTAGGTTAGCTGTTCAACTAGTGGCAGGAGGAAGTGGTGTTAAAAAAGTAAAAGTAACATATGCTTCTGCCAGAGCACCTGATGATCTTGACACTCGACTACTTCGAGCTATGGTTACCAAAGGTCTTATCGAGCCTATATCTAGTGTTTTCGTTAACTTAGTAAACGCAGATTTCACAGCCAAACAAAGAGGTATCCGTATCAGTGAAGAACGGATCATTTTAGACGGGTCACCTGAGAAGCCACTCGAAATCATTCAAGTCCAGATTGCTAATGTCGAATCACGTTTTGCAAGTGCAATTTCAGAGTCTGGAGATATTAAAGTTGAGGGCAAGGTGAAAGACGGGGTCCCACATTTGACAAAGGTAGGTTCTTTTGAAGTGGACGTGAGTTTGGAAGGAAATCTTATTCTTTGTAGGCAACTTGATCAGCCTGGACTGATTGGGAGTGTTGGAAGTATATTGGGTGAAGAGAACGTCAATGTGAATTTTATGAGTGTCGGTAGGACCGCCCCAAGAAAACAAGCGGTCATGGCAATTGGTGTTGATGAGAAACCGAGTACAGAGGCATTGAAGAAGATAGGCGAGATTCCGGCTGTTGAGGAGTTTGTGTTCCTTGCTTTGTAGTCTAGAATTATGTTAAAATTCTTGCTGCAAGAGCAGATCAAAAGGGCAAATAGGAATTGTTCAGTTATTTAGAGTTTTGGCAAAATGAGCCATTTTGTAGACCTAAGGCACATAATGAGAAGGGCGGATGATTGAATAACAATTCAAAACGGATTCTTTTTATTAGGTCAAAAGGTCGAACCAAGTCAGAATTGGTTGCTTTGATCACTAACATTTTTTCGTTTGTTTACTCAAACCTTGTGATAAATTTGAGAGAAACCTGACAGATTAAGTTACAGTTTCATTTCGATTTTTTGATAATACATAGGGCTAATAGTCTAAAAAAGCATCTAACTTGCCACTTTGTAAGCATTCAACTTTTATTTTTTCTATTAAAGTCAGAAACTTGTTAATTATTCGTATTGTGTGTATCATTAACATGATGATTAGATGACCTGACACGATTTAGTTAACATAAGCCTGAATCCTGATATGTGTCTATAATGTGAGGGCATTTCCGTCATTTTACCCCTCTTCATCTTCGATCTCTCTTCATCTTCAACCCATCTTTGTCTTCAACCAATAAAACAAACCCAACCCATGTTCATCTTCAACCAATATTCTTAGCTGTTTGGGGAGGTAGTATGGGTGGCAGTGGTAGGAGGTGGTTGCTGCTGGTGATGGGATGATGGTTCGGCTTTTTTTGGTAATGGGTGATACATATTAATCTTCAAAGAAATTACATCAGATATTCATATTGACATATTCAGATGCAATAGCTAAGGTATTCCCTCAACCATCATCCAAGCAGTCTACACAGCAGACTTTGGGGTTCCATAAAATCATTCCAAGCAGCATGACATGACTCAGCCATACCACACACTAATCAGTATTCCATACTTTATGAACTGAAGAAGATCTTCAAGAGATGGTTTATGCAGATTTTAAGAGATAAATGAAGATAAAGGGGATGAAGGGGTAAATGACTAAATTGCCGTCATTTAACAGATCATTACATGGTTAATTTGAGCCACGTAAAACTCATCATGTGACGATGCCTACAATAGGAAGATTAAAGGATTTTTTAAGTTCAATAAGAAAATAAAAAGTTGAGTGTTTACAATAGTAAAAAAGTGGCAAGTTGAATGCATTTTTAGACCATTAGCCCTAAATATATATTATGCTAGTTAGCATTTTGAGCTCCTATCAGTCATCAAGAATATCATCTATATCCTCTTACTGCTGAATGATAAGATCCTAAAGTTTTATCACGTATTTGAGTGTCAATGCCCGTTACACCACAAAATGATTGAGAGATATGATATCGATGGAAATGACTTTTCTGTAGAAAAGGTATATGCTAGTTAAAAACTCGAAAATATATCTGTTTATGTTTATTTTTGCTGCACTTAACATATATTGTTACTGGATAATCGTATCTTCATATAGTATCATGAAATCAAATAGCATATAGTTCACTCGTATAAGCTTAATTAGCCTTAACTAGCATTGCGGCTTACAAGATTCCGGTGCATGTTGAATTACAACATGCAACGTTTTAAGAATCATATTTTTTCTCTCTATTTATACATGCTTGTCTAATCCTGTCGAAGACAATTTTATGGGATGTCTTTCATTAAGACAACACTTTGATCCATACCTCTAATTTAGAGCTTGCATCTTTTAGTTATGCTTGCTCGGTAGTAGTTGTTCCATGACCATTCAACAATCTCATTAAATGCCGATAGATCACGCCACTTGATCCCACGTTAATAAAGGCATTCAAATGTAATCAAGGCCAACTGCATCTTGGCCTATCATGAAGAATTATTAAGTTGTTCAAAGTTAATATTTTAAAGCAATATGCAAAGTGTGAGCAAATGGTTTAAATGGAGCTCTTGTTTAGCCATCGGATTTTAATACGAGTAAAAAGCGAAAAAAATAATGTTGATGTAATTGAAATTGGATTAATGATCAGAGTGTTCAATTTTGACAAGTGAAATTATTTTATTAGCCAATAAAATGTCAAAATTAAAACTATTTGATCAAACTCATCCAAATTTCATGTAGCAAAAAATATGTATAAAAATACATGTATCGATTTTGTAAAATTAAAATAAACTTGGGTAATTAATAAACATTAATTTTTAAAATTTACATATAAATTTAAGTAAAATTATCAGATTTCATGTTGTTTAATAACTTATAATTTAATAAATTCCCTTTTAAATATATATGAACGAAATTATAAATATCAAAATAAAATGGCACGGGTTCGAGTCTCGGCTCGTGCTCACTCCAGTTAGTGCCCCCACTTGGTTAGGAGAGTTCCCGAAGCTATTTCTTGTGGGGTGGACAACTGTTGGTGCCAAAAGGCACCCGAGGTCAGGGTGTTCCCACCAGTTAACACCTTTTTGTTGATTAACTAAATACAAAGCCCATAGGCTTTACATAATACACGTCTAACACTCCCTCGCAGTTGGAGCGGTAGGGGACCAAACAGCCAAACTAGCACGAAATTCTTCGAATAACGCGGTTGGTAAACCCTTGGTGAAAATTTCGGCATACTGATATCTTAAGGGCACATGAAGCAAATGAACCTAACCTCGAGCAACCATGTCTCGTACAAAATGAATATCTATATGAATGTGTTTAGTCTGTTGATGCTAAACCAGATTAGTTGTCAAGTAAATGGCACTGACATTGTCACAATTGACAAGTGTGGCTGACAATAGAGGGGTATGAAGCTCAAGGAGGAGGTTACGAATCTAAGCTATTTTAGCAACAACATTAGCAACCCTCGGTATTCTGCCTTAGCACTGGATCGAGAGAGTGTATATTGGCGCTTGGATGACCAGGATAGCAGATTATCACCCAAGAACATACATTAACTAGAAGTAGAACATCTCGTAGTAGGGCAACCAGCCCAATCAACATCAGAACAAGTAACTAAAGAACCAGTAGAATTCAACGTTTTGCCACTGCAATTTTAAAGTCTGGAGATATTAAAGTTGAGGGCAAAGTGACAGATGGGGTCCCACATTTGACAAAGGTAGGTTTTCTTTTGAAGTGGACGTAAGCTTGGAAGGAAATCTTATTCTTTGTAGGCAACTTGATCAGCCTGGACTGATCGGAAGTGTTGGAAGTATATTGGATGAAGAGAATGTCAATGTGAATTTTATGAGTGTCGGTAGGACCGCCCCAAGAAAACAAACGGTCATGGCGATTGGTGTTGATGAGAAACCGAGTACAGAGGCAATGAAGAAGATAGGCGAGATTCCGACTGTTGAGGAGTTTGTGTTCCTTGCTTTGTAGTTACATTTTTAACTTGAGAACATAGTGTTAGAGTAAGACCAAAACGAGTCTTTTTCTAGACTTATGATGACTAAACGAGGAGGGTGGACGATTGAATGACAAGTCAAAAATGGATATTTTTTTAGTAGGTCAAAAGGTCGAATTAAGTTGGACTTCGTTATGTTGATCACTAACATTTTTTCGTTCTTCTAATTAAACCTTTTGATAAACAATTATTGCATTACATCTATCTCTATCTCTATTACTTATAATGAATGTATATATGTATTTTTAAACTTAAAATTTCTTAAATATTGAGTAATGTGTAGTGTTTAATATACCATTTACAAAACAAGTTTAAATGACAGGCAAGTTTTACTATTTGCTTTATCAATACCAATCACACCACAGTTGTTTATGATTTTATCATAATTTTTTATTTTTATTAAACACGGTTGCATTACTATTAATTTCAAAAAATAAACACACTAACAAAAAAGAATCTCTACTTTTAAATGTCAAGTTTTAATACTTTTTAAACACTCGGTTTAATTTCTACTATCAATTTTCAAAATTAAACACAAGTATTGCATCAAGGGTCACACCAAAAACACAAGTTCGCAATTATAATTATTTTCCGCTATATACCGTCCCTTTGTGCAGGTATTCGTCTAGTTATATATAAAGTATTTAGGACTTTTATTTTTAGAAGTTTTAAAAATTTTAAGCTTACTCACTTGCTATTAGAAATCTTTTTTCAAAAAAAAAAACAAATATTCAATTTAATACAAATAATAATTATTCAATGTGTACAATTAATTGATGCACTAACGGATACTATATTAACCAAGGTTGCAAAAATCACTAGGCGATAGCTGGGGGGCCGGGTACCGCCTAGCGATTAATCGATTAAATGGGGATTAATCGGATTGGATTTTTTATATATAAATTATAAAATTTTCAAATTATACGCCCGATTTCGCCTATCTAGCCAATTTTTTTTTACCGATTTGGCCAATTTATGCCTGATTTGGCCGATTTTTATCTGTAACCGAGTTGGCTGATTTATCCGATTTTTGTCCGATTTGGCCGATTTATGCCCAATTTGGCTGATTTTTATCCGATTAATTGGTATGTTGATCATTTTTTTTTACCAAACTGATTAATAAGGCCGGTAGTGAAAATCTTGGCGGTTAATCCCGCCTAGCGATTAATCACCGATTAATCTGCTGCCTAGGCCGATTTTTGCAACAGTGATATTAACTGTTCAACATCTATAATTAATATTATTCTTAAAACACTCTCACAATGAAAAAATAGAATTAATAAAACTCATTAATTATACAAACAAAACAAACTACTTGACAAAAAAAACAAACAAACAAAATAATACAATCAAAGCAAAGTTCCATCACACTTTTAACGTCTATAATTAAATATTGATCTATGCTACACATATGCATGGATTTGAATAATACAAACCAACTTGAATAATACACTCTCTGTCCCAAATTAATAATCCACATTTTCATTTTGAGATGTTCTCATTTAGTTGTCAACTGCTAAAAATAAATAGGAAATTTTTATCGATTTTGCCATATTACTTTTGCTTGAAATTGATATTAAAACTTTAAAGAAAACATTAATTAATTATTTAAAGGTAAAATCATTCGGCTAAACACTAAAAAAGAAAAAATAGTAATAATTATGTTTTTCTTAATAGTGTATTTTTTGTCGAGGTACAATTATTTTAAGACGGAGGAGTACAAACCAAGTAAACTTGGATGTCCATTTATATCTATGTTTGATGCTATAGTGGGATGATTCTCTCTAATAAATATACTAAGAAACTCGTAAAACTAGATAGTACATCCGATAAATCAATTGTAAATAGGAATGAGCATCTGGACCTGGATTCCGGCACTGAATCGGAACCGTACCGAAACGGTACCTACTCTCGATACACGTTATGGGACCAGTACCATGAATCAAGCCAAAACAAATTCGAGACCACTAATAAAGTACTGGTACCAAAGTGGGTTGTATCGAAAAAATTTCCAGAATTTGATTAGTCATGTTTTTGAATCAAACCACTATTCAAACACCCATTGAGCCCGTTCCATGCAACACAATAGTCATGTAAAACATAAAGAAAGAAAACAAACGTCCCAAAAACCTACTGTGGCAACCATAGATCCTTCATAAACCCTCCTAAAAATTAAACCTTAACCTATTTTATAAGTGTTGGAGCGTTTGTATATTACGACTATCTTGGTGATGTATTTATTAATTGTTAGTTGCGTTTTCTACATGTTTGATGTTCTTATACATACTCCTCTATTAAAAAATTGGATATATGATTCCTCACTTTCGCAACTCAAATATAAGTTATTGAAAAATTCAGATATGTAAATACCAAATTTTCAGATATATGAAACAGTTATCAGAAATTTCAGATATCCAAAATTCCTGGATCATTTTATACACATTGTGTTTGTCATTGTGTAAATTTAGTGATTTGTGATATGACTAATTCTTGACAAGTCCCATATATTTTGAATTAACAACAAAAAATTATAAGAGAAAGTGCTTCATTTCATAACTTCGCTTTAGGCCTGCAAGAGACATGAGACGGCCCTGACCCCCACCCAGTAAATCCAGGTACTAAGTTGCTATAAAAATTAAAAATGGACCAAGCTTAACTCTTAAATGGCGATAACTAAAAGCAAAAAAGCGAAAAACTATAATCCAGGGACTAAATTCATACAGGCAATGAAGAGTCCAGAGCTTGCCCCAGTAATCATGAATTTCACCGTTAAACCGGCTGAACGAAAGATCTAGAGTCCTTATGTTTGTTAAGTTCCCAAGCTCATCCGAAATTCTTCCAGTTGTATTAAGAAAAGGTGGGAGTGTTTTTTAAAACCAAAAACATAAAACCATTCAAGTTATTCCCTTCGTCTTTCTCTCTACTAAAAGACTGGTCATTGTTGAAGGTGACGATGGTTGATTGGTACATTTATGTCATTAATAGCTAAGTGTTACATAGACCAATAGAACGCGTCTTTTCTGTTTTTGTCAAGAATTCCAGTACTTACTATGCCTATACCAGTTTTGTAACATGTTTATTTATAGAAGTTAGTAACTGTCTAAACTATTGCGCAAATAGTTATTTCACTTGTTTTACTTCACACTTTCAATCTCACAATGATTATGTTTAACAAGTTACATTTTCCTACATCTATTGCCGGAGTTATATTCAGAGCTATTCTCGGAATCACAACAATTATAATGTTGGAAATGATTCGAAGAAATTGTCTAGCCAAAAAGAGTGATATGGGTGAACAAATAGATTTTCTCATTGTCTTGTATACTACGATAATAAGACGTGAAGAACTGGCCTTCTTGGAATAAGAGAATGGAGAGGCAACACTAGATATGATCACGCATGGAGGCATTGGCATGATGTTTAGGGCACATTTACGAGCTAGAGAAATAAAAACGGTTACTATTAAGAAGATTGTGTTGGGGAATCCTAGTACAAATGATAATAAGAATCTTTTAGACCAAGTTAATACGAAAATTGAAATTGGAGAGCAAGTATGAATTTGGAACGTAGTTTCGTTGCTTGCCCAAGTTTCTGCACTCTGGTGCATCTACCTTATCTATAAGTTCATGAATAATTGTAGCCTCAATAAAATGCTTAATGATATCTGAGAGCGGCGTTTTGTCATAAATTGGCCAATGAAGTATAAGATAGCCATATGAGTTGTGACTGGGCTTGAGTACTTGCATCATGGCGTGACTTCAAATTTCATTCATTGAGATTTGAAGCATGGAAATATCTTGCTTGATGAAGACATTTAAGTGGTGATCGCAGACTTTAGGCTTGCAATGTCGGTTATAGATTCTGAGACGCTCTTATAAATGCCCAATAGTCATGGAACTTTAGAATATATAGAACCAAATTATTTTTGCATGTATATATTAGGAAGATGCAGTGATGAGTTTGGCTTTGGTATCTTCCTTGCTGAGTTGGTTATGTTAACGTCTCCTTGCAGCCTCACATTACCACTTTGGTTGAAGTGATAAATGATATGATGAATTCGGGTGATCCAATAAGATAAATCGATCCAAAGTTGGTAGGAAGTGGACATAGAGACCAAGTGTTGTGTGTTACTACTAGAATCAACAATTTAGGGATGAGGTGGTCAGGGATTTCTTGTTTTCAAAGGCATAAATTTTGGATATCAGGCTCTCTTCATAATTGTTCATAGAGAGTGGCTAGGTCAAGATCTTGGACATGATTGGAGTTTTTGAGACATTGATTAAAGTTTAGCCACTTCTTTGGAAGACTGTTTACAAAACCAACATTTATTTCATGGTTTGAGAGATTGACACCACCATTTTTAAGTTCATTCATGAGAACTTTGTATCTTGTAAAGGTCTGAGAGAGATTTTCATCATCAATTGATTTGAAAGTATTATATACCATGACCCTATTTTCCTTGACCTCGGAGGACCTTCAAAGTTAAGAATCAAGTCATTCCATACTTGTCTGGTAGTTGGACATCCAACGACCGATTCTATCACATCAAGTGGTAGACATGATATGATCATACTTTTAAGGAGTTGGTCTTGATTGACCACCCTCTTCTCATCATTTGACCATTGAGATTCCAGTTGCCTTTGAAACAAATGGACCATCCTCAAGATATTTGATGAGGTAATGTTACATTCCAACAAGATAATATAGCATTATCTTTTTTTATTTTATAAATCTTCAACTTCTAGTTTTAGGGGCAGTAGAAACAAAACTACCTCACTTTAGTGAACTAGTTGCGGTACTTCACTATATATGGTAGGATCTTGATTTTAAAACTTTTGAGTGGTTTATAAAAGAAGTTTTAGAATATCAAATCGCTCTTATCCATTTGTTGTTCCCGTTTACTTGGTTACAATGATTAACAAAGTTAACTAACCAACTTCTATGGTTAACAAAGTATACATGTTTAACAAATATAAACAGATAGTAAAGATTTACACAAGTCACTTTTCAACATTAAAATTTGTATTAGAAATGAATCAAAACATTTACTATGATTTTGTGCGGAATAACAATCTAAGTTGAATGCAATATATAGTGATGTCCTCATTTAACTTAAACACAAACCAAAGTTAGTGTTTAAGAAAGAACTATGTTAACACTCTGAATGTATTCAGTGACTTAGTTCTTATGCAGGAGTAAATGTTCTCTTGAGTGTGTATAACATTAATGGAAAGAGATATCATTTACTCCTTTAAGACATTCTCTTTTATAGGCAGAATACAAGGTGGTTACCCGTGGGGTAATAGGGACATGTTGAGCATCTAACTATAATGTACACTGCTATCTTACTACATTAAATACTTTTATTCTTGAAATGTGTCCAATCCCACTTAGGGAATAGTNAGACCAAGTGTTGTGTGTTACTACTAGAATCAACAATTTAGGGATGAGGTGGTCAGGGATTTCTTGTTTTCAAAGGCATAAATTTTGGATATCAAGCTCTCTTCATAATTGTTCATAGAGAGTGGCTAGGTCAAGATCTTGGACATGATTGGAGTTTTTGAGACATTGATTAAAGTTTAGCCACTTCTTTGGAAGACTGTTTACAAAACCAACATTTATTTCATGGTTTGAGAGATTGACACCACCATTTTTAAGTTCATTCATGAGAACTTTGTATCTTGTAAAGGTCTGAGAGAGATTTTCATCATCAATTGATTTGAAAGTATTATATACCATGACCCTATTTTCCTTGACCTCGGAGGACCTTCAAAGTTAAGAATCAAGTCATTCCATACTTGTCTGGTAGTTGGACATCCAACGACCGATTCTATCACATCAAGTGGTAGACATGATATGATCATACTTTTAAGGAGTTGGTCTTGATTGACCACCCTCTTCTCATCATTTGACCATTGAGATTCCAGTTGCCTTTGAAACAAATGGACCATCCTCAAGATATTTGATGAGGTAATGTTACATTCCAACAAGATAATATAGCATTATCTTTTTCTATTTTATAAATCTTCAACTTCTAGTTTTAGGGGCAGTAGAAACAAAACTACCTCACTTTAGTCAACTAGTTGCGGTACTTCACTATATATGGTAGGATCTTGATTTTAAAACTTTTGAGTGGTTTATAAAAGAAGTTTTAGAATATCAAATCGCTCTTATCCATTTGTTGTTCCCGTTTACTTGGTTACAATGATTAACAAAGTTAACTAACCAACTTCTATGGTTAACAAAGTATACATGTTTAACAAATATAAACAGATAGTAAAGATTTACACAAGTCACTTTTCAACATTAAAATTTGTATTAGAAATGAATCAAAAAATTTACTATGATTTTGTGCGGAATAACAATCTAAGTTGAATGACAATATATAGTGATGTCCTCATTTAACTTAAACACAAACCAAAGTTAGTGTTTAAGAAAGAACTATGTTAACACTCTGAATGTATTCAGTGACTTAGTTCTTATGCAGGAGTAAATGTTCTCTTGAGTGTGTATAACATTAATGGAAAGAGATATCATTTACTCCTTTAAGATATTCTCTTTTATAGGCAGAATACAAGGTGGTTACCCGTGGGGTAATAGGGACATGTCGAGCATCTAACTATAATGTACACTGCTATCTTACTACATTAAATACTTTTATTCTTGAAATGTGCTCAATCCCACTTAAGGAATAGTGTTGACAATTTATTTCCCCCTTTATACTGACTCTTTAACTTTCTATGATAAGTGTTTTTACTACTTATCTTCCCAAAAAAATTATCGCCTATACTTTTAGATACTTACATATTTCTTAAATATCTAAGTTAAACTTTTAGATACTTACATATTTCTTAAATGAGTAACTTTATTTTGTATACAAGGGACAAATCTGGACCACACAAATCATTAGATCAAAAGAACAAGATTTAAGGAAAAAAACACATGGAGGGACCTAAAGTGTAAATCTAGACTATCCTTATTTTTTTTTAATTAAAACCGACTTTCATCTCTCATTTTTAAATACATATCTCAAAAACCGTCAACATAAAAAAATTACACCATCATGACGAGCATTTAATTATCTTTCAAAAGAGGGGCACTTTCATATACTTTCGACAACCTTTTTTTTTCGTTTCTTTTTTTTTTCTCGGTGCAGTATCGCTTGTGATATAACACTAATCTGTAAGTTAGAACACTCAACATGCTTTTCGTAAAACAAGTATAAATATTTTTGTAGAACTCCAAATGACTCATCGTAAGTTAATGCACTAATCTGTAAGTTAATGCACTTTCATGGAAGGTATTCAACAAAACGCCTAAGAGAGGGATGCACAAGTTAAGAAGCAATCACATGTTCCCATTTCATGTGATTGTTTTTGTAAGAGACCCTATATTAGTTCTAAGTAATAATACCAATATTCAAATACCTGGAAGACAAAGTCAATAATTATAAATTAATATTCGTGATAACTACAGTGCATTAATGGACGTAACAAAAGAGGTTTTGTTGAAAACTGATCATTGTTTAGTACGTGATATCACCTGTGATATAACATGTTCATCCATTACCACCACTGATTCAACAAAAGAAGAAGCCGACACATCTGAGATATTACCTGCGATATCAAAGGTTCCTCCAAAAAGATGAACAACATGAGAATGAGATACACTGCAAAGATCCTTCTTCATGAAATGAATGACCAAAATAAGTTGATAATAGAGTATGCAAATAGGTTTGCAGCAAGAAAACCATATGAGAACACTATTATCACTATTATCACTTGTGATATTTCAGAAAATTTAACAGAATATCACAAGTGATATAAATATCAAAATCAAACCCAACTGTTGCATCATTTTTAACAGAATATCACAAGTGATATAAACATCAAAATCAAACCCAAGTGTTGCATCATTTTTAATAGAATATCACAAGTGATACCAGATACAAAACAGCAATCAGACATAAAAATAGCATTATGTCTGATTAATAAGCAAAAATTTAGGTAAAAACAAAAATTCAACAAATACCTTAATTAATAAGCAAAATTACAGGAGCAGATAACAAGATTATAAAACACTTATCACTTAGATATCTCATTAAACACTTGGTGTGCAACTTGATCACAAGAAATGTTAAACAACTTGATCCACATAATTATCAACCGACTTAACAGCACTATTAACCGCCAAAATATCAATCAAATCAGCTTCTGAATCAAAACGGTTCATTTAAATCAAAAGAAAGCCATAAAAAAGGATGATAACTTTGGGAGATGATGAGATGATGATCGGAATGGTGATGGTGATCGGGAGGTGATGTTGATGATCGGAATAGTGATAGTGATCGGAATGGTGATGGTGATCGGAATGGTGATGGTGATGGTGATTTTCGGTTATTAACTTTTGGGGTAGGTGATGAAGAAGCCGGGAAGTTATTGAGATATAAACGCACTTATGTTTGTGAAAATAAATGTGATATTAAAAGAAGAATTAAAAAAAAAGGCTTATATAAATGGGGAGTAAAGAGGTTTATAAAATTAAATCTTGGATTAATCCCTACCATTAGTAAATGGATGGTGGGGATTTGTCCCTCAGTAAGTATCAAAATAAGAGTAAGCAAATGAACTTTTCTCTTCTTAAATATCTAAGTTTAGAGTGTCTTTGAATTTTCAGGAGAACAACGAAAGTTAGTGAGTTATTGTCATCACTCGCTTACTCCATCATCTTCTTTTAGGTTCAGGGCTCCACTTACCGAGTTCCACCTCAGAAAGTGGTAAAACTTTCTTAGTCTCTGGTGAACTCTAAAGATGACTTATTGAATGTTCATTCATTCAGTGACATCATTTATACTTATGATATTTTATAATCAAATCCTAGTAAGAGGTCATTGAGTTCTGAATTTGCCGAACACTAATTAATTCGGATCTCGAGCTCTTGGCTAAAACCCGAGGTAAAGATTACGGGTTTTATATATTTATAAGTGTGAAGGTTTTTCCCAGGATGGCCTAATGCATATCTTTAAGTGTAATGATTTTATAACTTTGCGTTTAGAAATTAAGTATATTTGTTTGCATGGGAGATGTTTGCATGAATCGGCTATGCGTGCCAAAGGCATCGAATCGTTTTATTTTGATTTCTTTAAATATCTTTTATATAATAAAAGAATTACATTATTTCACAGAAATTTTGCCAAAACAATCTAATTGAAAAAAATTGGACCAATCAGGTTACTCTATTTTCATACGTGGTAAAATCGAGCAATGTGATTGACCAATAAAAGTCAAAATTTGAAGAAAATTGAAGCTCAATTTGGTCAAACTATTAAATTTTCGTCCAATTTATAAAATGTTCTAAAAAACATATGTGTCAGTTTTGTTAAAAAAATGAGGGGATTAATAAAACTTTAGTCGGTTTTCATGTTTTTTAATAACTTTATAAAATTAACAAATAACCTTGTGCTTTATATTTTATAAACAAGATACAACCTTATATTGTTGTTATTTATAAATAGTATTATTAGTATACATTAAACTAATGTATTTGCACGGTATTATTAATATAAAACGAAGAGCACGAGTTACTGTGACATTGAAATGAATACACGAGATTATACATATACGAACGGTGCTCATTTTATTCCTCTTTATGAGATTAACTGAGGATATCCAGAAAAAAAATATATCTTTTTTTAACTATCTACGTTCAATAATGACTTATGTTATTCCTCTTTATAATTTTAACCCATGCACGTGTCTAAAAACGTCTTAAATTATTATTAACAGAAATATAATATCAGAATGAAGATACGACCTCACACGTTACTATGCGATGAAAATAAATAGACGAGATTCTACATATAACAACGACATATTTTTTCAAAGTCATTATGTGCTACTAAACACACATAATGTCTAGAACATGATACAAATAGTTAAATTTAAACAAGATCAACCTAAACATTATGCCGGTTAAACAAATCCAACTCCTTCGTGCAACAAAAATCTATACAAAATATTAATCGATATTAACACATAATGAAAAGATTATGTAAAACTTATGCGTGCACGGGTATTATAACTATATAACTAATAAGAATTTAATATAATTTTATAGAAAAATCTTAAACATTACAAAATCATGAAATTATGAATTGTCACAATATTTAACTTCAAAACAAAATTATTGAAATATTATTACCCGTTATACTATCTGCCAAGGTTGTAAAAATCGCTAGGCGCTAGTGAGGGGGTCGGGTAGGGCCTAGCGATTATCGGTTAGGCGGGGATTAATCGGATTGGATTTTTTATGCACAAAATTGTAATATTAGATATTATATTATATGTATGTATGAGATAAGCATAGTGCATAAAAGTTCAAATATTTCAAATGTTCAAATATAAACATTATACATAATTCTTCAAAGTTCAAAGTCAAACATAGATATTACTCGGTTTGTTGACCATTTTTAAGCAATCTTCGAACGATTTTGTCCGATTAATTAGTTTGTTGACCCATTTTTAAGCGGTTTGGTCCGATTTTTAAGCGATTTTGTTGACCGATTTTGTCTGATTAATCCGATTAGACCGATTTTGTCCGATTAATCGGTTTGTTGACCGATTTTTAAACGATATTTGACCAAACCGATTAAATAGGCCGATTATGATAAATCCGGGCGCTTAGTGACCGATCAGCAATTATGCGCCGATTAATCGGTCGCCTGGGTCGATTTTTACAACAGAGCTATCTGCCCAAACCCCGTATGTGTACGGGTTCTATAACTAGTTATGATGCTGAAGATCTTACACTTCTTTTACAAAAAAATGTAGTAAATCGTTAGTATCTTTGAAAATTAGTCCATGCTATTTAAGTGATCTAGGAGATGCCTTTAGCCATGCTGTTAAGTTAGCAAAATTTGCTGACGCTGAATTTGATAAACATAGGGAGTATGGTGGTTCCAAATTTCCCCCCTAATTTGAATAGTTCTGTGCTGAGAGACAGATACGTGGGTGTGTCACTTGTTGGCAGGACTCTTGAAGTGATGGGTATCGGAAAGGTTGGGACAGAAGTTGCTAGACGTGCCAAGGGGCTTGGTATGCATATAATAGCATACGACCCTTATGCACTAGCAGTTAGTGCTCATGCAATTTGAGTGGAATTAGT
This sequence comes from Artemisia annua, assembly GCA_014162995.1. Taxonomy (NCBI): domain Eukaryota; kingdom Viridiplantae; phylum Streptophyta; class Magnoliopsida; order Asterales; family Asteraceae; genus Artemisia; species Artemisia annua. The sequence goes on from LBNU01000229.1 coordinate 83,861, forward strand.
GAGCTTTGATGAAGCCATTGCAACAACCGACTTCATCTCACTTCACATGTCTCTTACGTACTCCTATACATTAAAGATATTGAATGACGAAAACTTTGAAAATATGAAGAAAGGAGTAAGAATAATCCAATGTTGCTCCTGAAGAAGTGATAGACGAAGATGCATTGGTCAGAGCATTGGATGCAGGCATTCAGGTACTTGCATCTTTCTGTTTTATCACAGATTGTACTAAAACCGGTCAAAATGGTAGTTTAGGTAACTGGTCAAAATGGGTTTGGGTTAAAACCGGTCATCTTTTAGGGCAAGTTGCAATGGCCCTGACTTGTGTCGACAAGCTAACACTATTTATCCATATCTTCATATATATTAAGGAAAAAGTTACTGCATTAGTTATGGTTACGAAAATATTATTGGTACAATAATGAGTAGTTATGCATTCATATTGTTATCTGTTCATAGATATACGTTAAAGTGGACTGTACTTGCAGTCTGCACTTGATATTGGTTAATCATGAAAACGTCATTTTTACACCTCATCTCGGTGCTAGTACCATGGAAGCTCAGGCTTGTGAATAACTATTAGAGAAACCAATGCTTCTGTTGGCTCATGGAAAGTGCTAAAAATTGTTCCACTGCAAGCACTCAAATGTCTTAAATAACCCTTAATGATGACATAATAGAAGAATCTTGTCCGCATAACATAAGCCCATACCTTTACTTTCGGCCGTCGAATAATGGTTTATTCTTTTGCATAATATACACTTATCTGATTCTGTTACTATATTTTACTGTCTACATTTAAGTCATTAAAGATGATTTTAAATCTCGTTTGGATCATTTTATAACGCAATTCTCGACTTTATACACATATTCAAGTCTTCTATAGAAAAGACTATCATCTTTTAAATCCAGTTTTAAGAGTTTCATGGATATATAATGACCTAAATGGGACACGAAACCTTTTTTAATGACCCAATGAATAAAAACAGTAAAATGTCTAAAACAAAAGGGAGTCAACTAGTCAAGTGTCAAATTTTAAACAAGTTGTATATGTTTTTCTTAGTAGTATATATCAGAAGGTGAAAACAAGTTGGAATTGTTTTTTGTTTGTTTCTTCAGACCTTACAGGATAAGTTATATTGATAAGGACAAAATTTGTAGTAGATGGGTTGTAAGAGATAATAATGCATGATGACTAGGTGAGAGGGTGCATGTTTGAGTAAAGGGAGTCAAGTGTCAAATTTCAAACCATATAAAAGATACGGTTAAGTATATTGGTGATGCCAAGAAAAGGCAAAGGAAGAATTGCTGCTATGGATAATGAATAGGCAAAAACCGCTGATGAAGTTGGATTCATTAACATTTTACATTCAAATTTTATTTGCTTTTTAATTCAAGAATTAGCATAATGTATATATTGAAGAACGTATCTGGTTGTATGTGAAAGAAATTTGAGACTCATTCTGGTATCTATATTTTAGAGCATGTGAGTCCACTAGGTTACGTTGGCATTTGCTAGTTGCAGTTCTATCTCCTTAGAGCACTCGGTACGTTGCCCTTCCCACCCACGTTATTTGTTAACGCAAATGCGTTAAGAGGTGCGTTATTGTACCGAGGGGTGCGTTATTTGCACGTTAACGTGCCGAGTCATACGCTTAACGCAGCGTTAAGCTGCAAACATGAATAAAAAAAAATCATTTTGGCCCCTTGAAACGTTAATATATCTGTTAAATTCAAAATTAATTTTCATTTTAAACCACCCCCCCCCCCCCNAAAAAAAAAAAAAAAAAAAAAAAAAAAAAAAAAAAAAAAAAAAAAAAAAAAAAAAAAAAAAAAACCTTTCATATTCACAATGGATCCGAATGAAAATCACCAAGAAGAAAGAAGTTTCTCCGATGTAGATGATGAAACTGACATGGAGTTTATGATAGCCGCGTACGAATATCATCAACATTTGGAACAAACAGCAACAGCAGCTCCACCACGCATCCAGTGTACCGTGGTCCACCGTGAACGTGAGATTGCCGAAGAACGTTTGCGTAATGACTACTTTTATCAAGGGTGTAAGTATACGCACCGGAATTTTCGAAGAAGGTTTCGTATGAGCCGGATACTATTTATACAAATAGTCGAATGTATTGAATCTTATTGTTCCGATCCTCTTCCAGATCATTTTAAATTCTTTAACAAAGGACTCGATTGTACGGGTCGGATAAGTATTAGTACACTTATGAGGTGTACATCTGCCATACGCCAATTGGCATATGGCAGCTCACCCAATGCGTTTGATGAGTATTTGCAAATGGGTGAGCGTACTTCACATGATTGTCTTGATAATTTTAACAAGTGCGTTATGGATTTGTTTATGNGCCGGATACTATTTATACAAATAGTCGAATGTATTGAATCTTATTGTTCCGATCCTCTTCCAGATCATTTTAAATTCTTTAACAAAGGACTCGATTGTACGGGTCGGATAAGTATTAGTACACTTATGAGGTGTACATCTGCCATACGCCAATTGGCATATGGCAGCTCACCCAATGCGTTTGATGAGTATTTGCAAATGGGTGAGCGTACTTCACATGATTGTCTTGATAATTTTAACAAGTGCGTTATGGATTTGTTTATGCCGGAGTTTTTAAGAAAACCAACATGGTCCGAAGTTCAAAGTATTTACGAAAAACATGAGCGTGAACATGGTTTTCCGGGAATGCTTGGTAGCATTGATTGCATGCATTGGGAGTGAAAAAATTGTCCTGTTGCGTGGCAAGGGCAATATGGTAGCGGTTTTTAAAAATACCCAACAATAATGCTTGAAGCTGTTGCTTCGCAAGATTTATGGATTTGACATGCATTTTTTGGGATGGCGGGGGCGAATAACGATATTAATGTTTTAGATAACTCTCCGTTATTCGACGACCTTCTTGCTAACGAAGCCCCAAGAGCACCTTATATGATAAATGGACACAGGTATGAACGAGGATATTACTTAGCTGACGAAATTTACCCACGATGGGCAACTTTCGTCAAATCCTTCTCGATAACAACTGACGAAAAACATAGTTATTTTAAAAGGAAGCAAGAAAGTGCACGAAGGGATGTCGAACGTACTTTTGGTGTGCTTCAAGGACGTTGGGGTATACTACAACAACCGGCACGTGCACTGAAAATTGTCAAGATACGTAGAATAATGTATACTTGCATTATTTTGCATAACATGATTTTAAAAGATCAGAAGTTTGCACTACGTGAGTATAGGGAAATGTGGGTGGATCCGACACCACGTTTTAGCCGAGACAGGTGGGTCGACAGATGTGATACCCAACGTCGCATAAATAGAGAAATACGCGACCAAGATATGCATACTCAACTCCAACATGACTTTATGGAACATGTTTGGCAAAAACGTCTAGCTTGAACGTCAAGCTGAAGAAGAAGATTCCGAGGACGATGAATAAGTATTTGTAATTTGTATGTTTTTAATTTCATATGTTTTGTATTTTTTTCGTTGTATTTTTTTTTTAATTCCGTATTGTAATATGTTTAAGAATTAATGTTATGTTTTTAATAAATGAAGTATTTGTTTTAGTTTAGGGGTTGAATTTGAAAATATTTGATATAAAGTTGAGTTAAGATGAGTTATTATACCATGTGTTTTTTTTGTGAGTTAAGGTGAAAAAGTTAAAGCTGATGTGGCGATAATATGGCACTGAGTTATGGTATAACTCACGGTTACCTTATCGAATGCTCTTAGTTATAAAGGGACCCTTTTATACCCCCTCCACACATTTAGATATCCCTAATTATAAAGGGACCCTTTCATACCCCCTCCACACTTTTATAATATTAGAATGACTTGGTTCTAGAAGTGGCAAAATGGGGTGACTTGTGCGATGCTTTTGCCTTAAAGCAACACTTTATGTAATCCAGATGTTTTCGGATTAGAGAAGGAAGACACTTTTTGCAATCTATCCATTTGTTAGAATGCTAGTTCTTAAATCACGAACCAAAAAACATGTATATACATTTTTATATACTTTGTTTTCATATATGTCATTATACGTTTTTATATACGTCTTTACACATTTTTATATACGTTTTCTATATACGTTTTTATATATTTATATATACGTTTTTTTAAAAGTTTTTATAAAAACGTATATATGATGTTATGCATAAATATGACCAGTTGACTACACCAAATATATGATGTTAGGCATAAAAAAAAACTCGCTTCCGTTGGCTCATGGAAAGTGGTACGTAAAAGTTGCACCACTCCAAGCACTAAAATGACTTTAATAACCCTTAATAATGAATAGTAGAATCTTGTGCACATAACATAAGCCATACCTTTACTTTCGGCCACCGTATAATGGTTTATTCTCTTGCATGCATGATATACATTTATCCCGTTTCTGTTACTGTGTACATTTGAGTCATTAATGTAGAGTAATAGGATAAACTGTGTTTATTATTGATTGATTAGACATTGACAATGAGCACCCTACATATATAGATTACAATGAGTGCTAAATAAGGTAAGTGCCTATAATCAATCCTACAATCAAGCCAATCATAATCAATTACCATTATGATGATTACGTGAATCATGTTAATCAATGATAATGAGATATTCGGTCTAACACTCCCTCGCAGTCGGAGCGGGAGGACAACGGACGCTCAGGCTGGAGCGAAATTCTTCAAACATAGCAGAGGGCAATCCTTTTGTGAAAACATAACTTTAGTCGACTCGTAACAAAACCGTACAAACGGTCGACTTTAGTCGACTGGTACTAACGGTCTGCTAAGTCGACTGGTAACACAACCGTACCAACGGTCGACTTTAGGGACTGGTACCAACGATCAACTTTAGTCGACTGGTAACAAAGCCGTACGAACAGTCAACTAATTGACAAACAATAAACTCGTGCATTAACATCAAAAGAACATATGATAAAACGAACGTTGGTTCTAAAACTTCAACCCCCAAAGAAACAAACAATAAACTCGTGCATTAACATCAAAAGAACATATGATAAAACGAAAGTTGGTTCTAAAACTTCAACCCTCAAAGAACCTTCCCAACAAACGGGGCGTGTTTTTCCTTAGAAAAACATAAAGATCACATATTTAGAAGAAGTTGTGGTTTATTTTGGTTATGGATTCAAGTGAGCCCTCTGAACCTCCGGCGTGTAGCCGGCGGCCGGAGGCGGCAGCGGAAGAGTTTAGGTTTTGTGGATTTTAATGGCCTGATACCATGTAGAGTAATTGGATAAACTGTGTTTATTATTGATTGCTTAGACATTGACAATGAGCAACCTACATATATGGATTACAATGAGTGCTAAATAAGGTAAGTGCCTATAGTCAATCCTACAATCAAGCCAATCACAATCAATTACATTACGATGATTACGTGAATCATGTTAATCAATGATATGAGATATTCGGTCTAACAATTAAAGATGATNTTTTGCATGCATGATATACATTTATCCCGTTTCTGTTACTGTGTACATTTGAGTCATTAATGTAGAGTAATAGGATAAACTGTGTTTATTATTGATTGATTAGACATTGACAATGAGCACCCTACATATATAGATTACAATGAGTGCTAAATAAGGTAAGTGCCTATAATCAATCCTACAATCAAGCCAATCATAATCAATTACCATTATGATGATTACGTGAATCATGTTAATCAATGATAATGAGATATTCGGTCTAACACTCCCTCGCAGTCGGAGCGGGAGGACAACGGACGCTCAGGCTGGAGCGAAATTCTTCAAACATAGCAGAGGGCAATCCTTTCGTGAAAACATAACTTTAGTCAACTCGTAACAAAACCGTACAAACGGTCGGCTAAGTCGACTGATAACACAACCGTACCAACGGTCGACTTTAGGGACTGGTACCAACGATCAACTTTAGTCGACTGGTAACAAAGCCGTACGAACAGTAAACTAATTGACAAACAATAAACTCGTGCATTAACATCAAAAGAACATATGATAAAACGAAAGTTGGTTCTAAAACTTCAACCCCCAAAGAAACAAACAATAAACTCGTGCATTAACATCAAAAGAACATATGATAAAACGAAAGTTGGTTCTAAAACTTCAACCCCCAAAGAACCTTCCAAACAAACGGGGCGTGTTTTTCCTTAGAAAAACATAAAGATCACATATTTAGAAGAAGTTGTGGTTTATTTTGGTTATGGATTCAAGTGAGCCCTCCGAACCTCCGACGTGTAGCCGGCGGCCGGAGGCGGCAGCGGAAGAGTTTAGGTTTTGTGGATCTTAATGGCCTGATACCATGTAGAGTAATTGGATAAACTGTGTTTATTATTGATTGCTTAGACATTGACAATGAGCACCCTACATATATAGATTCCAATGAGTGCTAAATAAGGTAAGTGCCTATAATCAATCCTACAATCAAGCCAATCACAATCAATTACATTACGATGATTACGTGAATCATGTTAATCAATGATATGAGATATTCGGTCTAACAATTAAAGATGATTTTAAATCTCGTTTGGTTAGTTTTGTAATATATTAGATTAAACTTTATATACACATATTCGAGTCTTCTGTAGAAAAGATTATCATCTTTGAAATCCAGTTTTAAGTGTTTCATGGATGTAAAATGACCTAAATGGGATATAAAACCTTTTTTAATGACCCAATGAATAAAAACAGTACAATGTCTATAAGCAAAAAGTGAACAACTACGTTGGTATTCTATGCATTAAAACCGCATGTAACTTAGCTAGTACGTAGTATCAGAAGGTGAAAACAAGTTGGAATTGTTTTTTGTTTGTTTCTTCAAACCTTGTAGACTAAGTTAAATTGATAAGGACAAAATTTGTAGTAGATGAGTTGTAATGTTGTAAGAGTTAATAATGCATGATGACTAGGTGAGAGGGTGCATGTTTGAGCAAAGGGAGTCAAGTGTCAAATTTCAAACCATATAAAAGATATGGTTATAACCATCCTCCACAAGCACTTTCATTTACAAATTACCCATTTACAACTTTGAAAAACTGCTCATAAATTGCCATCAAAAGATATTGAGTCAATGGACACTGTTTTTGACTGTGTTATACCATATATACATGATCGTAATGACCGGAACTCAGTGTCTTTAGTAACCCGTAAATGGTATGAGATCGATTGTATGTCACGTAAACATGTGACTGTACACTTGTTTTACGCTCCTGCACCGTCTCGTTTAGTTCAGCGTTTTCCGTTTTTAGAGTCTTTAACCTTGAAGGGATTTCCTTATGATATTGATTTTCCACATAAATCGGGTGTTGACATTAGTCCATGGATTAAAGAGATAGGTGTTAAGTTCGAGTGTTTGAAAGCACTTCATATCCGTGGTTTGGTTATCCATGATTCGGATCTTAAGCTTTTGGCTAGAACCCGAGGTAAGGATTTACATGTTTTGAAGATTTATAACTGTGAAGGGTTTTCCGAGAAAGGACTAATGCATATTAGTAAGCGTTGTAATGATTTGAGAACTTTGTGTTTAGAAAATAATTATTTGGTTGGTAAGGAACGAGGGAAATGGTTACATGAATTGGCTTTGTGCAATACGAGTATCGAGTTGTTCCATTTTAGGTTCCATTGTAATAAATATGATGTTAAAGATCTTGCACTTCTTGTAAAGAATTGTAGTCAGTCTTTAGTATCGTTGAAGATTAGTCCGTGTTTTATAAGTGATCTAGCGGAAGCCTTTAGACATGCTGTAAGATTAGAAGATTTTGCTGGCGCAGATTTTGGTAAAAATAGGGAGCATGTTGGTTTCAAGTTCCCCCCAAATATGCGATGTTTAGGTATGTATGACTTGCCGAGAACTTCATTTTCGTTTGTACTTCCTCTTGTGAATCAGCTACTGGAGTTGAATCTTATATGTATAGATTTGGATGCAGAATGCCAGTGTTTCTTGATTAAGAGTTGTCCCAACTTGGAAGTTTTGTGTACCCAAGATGTATGTGGAGACTTAGGATTGCAAGTTATTGGTCAGTTTTGCAAGAGATTGCGCAAACTGACTTATATTTTTGGATCGGGGACTCACGTGGGATTGATTGCTCTGGCACAAGGTTGTTCTAATTTGGAATATCTGCATGTTGAGCTCGCAAATACTTCAAATGAAGCTATGGAGTGTATAGGAACTAATTTAAAGAATTTGCGCAATTTCCGTATAAGTGCGATTAAAGACCAAGACGAGGTAACAACATATTTACCTCTAGATAACGGGATCCAGGCTATGTTAATTGGTTGCATCAAACTCGAAAGGCTCAATATCCACCTTTGTCGTGGAGATTTGACGGATATGGGTATGGGGTACATTGGGCAGTGTGGTAATAATTTACGATTTTTATCTCTTACTTGTATAGGAGAATCTGATGCAGGCCTTTTAGAGTTATCAAAAGGGTGCCCGAAATTAAGAAAGCTAGAAATGAGGAGTTGCCCATTTAGCGAGCAAGCAGTTGCTAGTTTTGTGTTTAATATACATTCACTAAGGTATATCTGGGTTCCAGGTGCTGGTCATACTGTTTTGGCATTGACGCGTCCAAATGTTGAACTTTTAGATGTCGGGAGGACATATTGGTGATGCCAAGAAAATTATGGCTATTTGTTAGAAATGCAAGGAAGAATTGCTGCTGTGGATAATGAATAGGAAAAAACTGCTGATGAAGTTGGATTCATTAATATTTTACATTCAAATTTTATTAGCTTTTTAATTCAAGTATTAGCAGAATGTATATATTGGAACGTATCTGGCTGTATATGAAAGAAATTTGAGACTCATTTAGAAACTTGAATGATTCTGATATCTATATGTTAGAGCATGTGAGTCCACTAGTTTACGTTGACATTTGCTAGTTGCAGTTCTATCTCCTTAATTATAAAGGGACCCTTTCATACCCCCTCCACACTTTTATATCTCAATTATAAAGGGACCCTTTCATACCCACTCCACACTTTTATAACTAGTTTATCAGGTTATGTTTGGCGAAACATAGCACTAGCAATAAGCATAGTAAGCAGTAAGCAGTAAAATAGTAGCAGTTGGCAGTACTTGTTTGCTTAATAAATCGTTTGATAACAAAGTTGTAGCTATAATTATAAAGTGTAAAATAACTTAAAAGGATATGTACAGTTGTACACATTGAAATAAAATTTGATTTAATAAATTTGAGGGTATATATGTAATTTAATAAGCAAAACGCTGGCAGCAAGATTCTAATGCTTCCTCATGAAGCGTTTTGAATAAGAGCAGCTATACAAAATGGAAATGCTAGTTGCTTGTTGTCAAACAAGCTTTGCATATAAAACGCTAGTTGCTAGTCACTTGTCGCTCCAAAACGCTCAAATATGTTTGCTGCCAAACATGAACTAGAATGACTTGGTTTTAGAAGTGGCAAAATGGGTGAGTTGTGCGATGTTTTTGCCTTAAAGCAACACTTCATGTAATCCAGATGTTTCCGGATTAGAGAAAGAAGACACTTTTAGCAATGTATCCATTTGTTAGATTCCTGAAAAATAAAGTTCTAGTACCACTCTTATTGAACATGCTACTTGAGGTAAAAGATGGAAACAGGGAGCATCTTAGAAACACTTGCATCTATTTTTTGTGGAACTTGAATCGTTGGTATGGATATAATTGCACACGACCCTTATGCTCCAGCATATCGTGCTCATGCAATTGGAGTGGATTTAGTGAGCTTAGATCAAGTCATTGCAACAGCCGATTTAATCTCACTTTAAATGCATCTCACCCCTTATTAAATGATGAAAACTTTGGAAGATGAAGAAAGCAGTTGGAAACATAACAGTCGTGCAACATTCCTATCAGTGAAGAATGGATCATTTTAGACTGATCATACGAAGAGACATTTGAAATCTTTTAAGTCCAGACTGCTAACGGCGAGTCACACTTTGCTGGATATTAAAGCTGAAGGGAAGGTGATAGATGGGGTCCCACATTTGATGAAAGCATTTGTATCAAGCTGATCAGCCTGGTATGATTGATAGTGTTGGAAGTATATAAGGTGAAGTGAATGTAAATTTGGGTACTATGATGGTATGATTATCATGCGTAGGACCGCCCCACGGAACCAAGCGGTAATGGCAATTGGTCTTGAAGAGTTACCGAGCAAAGACGCATGCAAAGGAGATGGGTGAGATCCCGGCCGTTGATGAATTTGTGTTCCTTGCTTTGTAGTCTCAGTTTTTGCCACATTTCTTGCTGCAGTATGTTATAGAATACAAATTACGAAAACATTTTATATTTTCCTTACTTTTTTGTTGTTTCTTTCAACACTGATAATATAAGTATGATTATAGAAAGATATTATCTCAATATTAAGTTAAATATTTAGATAAAGCAATTTAAGATTGTACGGAGTATGTTTCAAGGATACTGTTTTGGTTTGTTTCAACCCATTTGACTTTTTTTTATTCAATTAGATGACCATGCTTGTCTTTACATTACCGACACGGAAACACCATGGTCGAATCATCTTTTTCACTACAAATATCCGGAATCGGAAGTTACAGATAATTCCACTCATACACACTCTTCATCCCCTTATAACCTCCCCTTAATGTTTGAGCAAAACTGCATTTTTGCGAACTCAACAAAACTTATACATACAACTGCTGGGGACAACATTATTACAACATCATGTTCTATTAACATCTTCTAGTAGTTGACTTTGCAGTCGTAGTATGTTCTATTTTTCGCACCAGAAGATTTTATATCACCCCAACTGCTTACTAGAACCCGACACTTTACNCGTACTGTTTTGGCATTGACGCGTCCAAATGTTGAACTTTTAGATGTCGGGAGGACATATTGGTGATGCCAAGAAAATTATGGCTATTTGTTAGAAATGCAAGGAAGAATTGCTGCTGTGGATAATGAATAGGAAAAAACTGCTGATGAAGTTGGATTCATTAATATTTTACATTCAAATTTTATTAGCTTTTTAATTCAAGTATTAGCAGAATGTATATATTGGAACGTATCTGGCTGTATATGAAAGAAATTTGAGATTCTGATATCTATATGTTAGAGCATGTGAGTCCACTAGTTTACGTTGACATTTGCTAGTTGCAGTTCTATCTCCTTAATTATAAAGGGACCCTTTCATACCCCCTCCACACTTTTATATCTCAATTATAAAGGGACCCTTTCATACCCACTCCACACTTTTATAACTAGTTTATCAGGTTATGTTTGGCGAAACATAGCATAGTAATTAAGCAGTAAGCAGTAAAATAGTAGCAGTTGGCAGTACCTGTTTGCTTAATAAATCGTTTGATAACAAGTTGTAGCTCTGATTATTAAAGTGTAAAATGACTTAAAAGGATATGTACACATTGAAATAAAATTTGATTTAATAAATTTGAGGGTATATATGTAATTTAATAAGCAAAACGCTAGCAGCAAGATTCTAATGCTTCCTCATGAAGCGTTTTGAATAAGAGCAGCTATACAAAATGGAAATGCTAGTTGCTTGTTGTCAAACAAGCTTTGCATATAAAACGCTAGTTGCTAGTCACTTGTCGCTCCAAAACGCTCAAATATGTTTGCTGCCAAACATGAACTAGAATGACTTGGTTTTAGAAGTGGCAAAATGGGTGAGTTGTGCGATGTTTTTGCCTTAAAGCAACACTTCATGTAATCCAGATGTTTCCGGATTAGAGAAAGAAGACACTTTTAGCAATGTATCCATTTGTTAGATTCCTGAAAAATAAAGTTCTAGCTACTTGAGGTAAAAGATGGAAACAGGGAGCATCTTAGAAACACTTGCATCTATTTTTTGTGGAACTTGAATCGTTGGTATGGGTATAATTGCACACGACCCTTATGCTCCAGCATATCGTGCTCATGCAATTGGAGTGGATTTAGTGAGCTTAGATCAAGTCATTGCAACAGCCGATTTAATCTCACTTTAAATGCATCTCACCCCTTATTAAATGATGAAAACTTTGGAAGATGAAAAAAGCAGTTAGAAACATAACAGTCGTGCAACATTCCTATCAGTGAAGAATGGATCATTTTAGACTGATCATACGAAGAGACATTTGAAATCTTTTAAGTCCAGACTGCTAACGGCGAGTCACACTTCGCTGGATATTAAAGCTGAAGGGAAGGTGATAGATGGGGTATATTGGGTGAAGTGAATGTAAATTTGGGTACTATGATAGTCTGATTATCATGCGTAGGACCGCCCCACGGAACCAAGCGGTAATGGCAATTGGTCTTGAAGAGTTACCGAGCAAAGACGCATGCAAAGGAGATGGGTGAGATCCTGACCGTTGATGAATTTGTGTTCCTTGCTTTGTAGTCTCAGTTTTTGCCACACTTCTTGCTGCAGCATGTGATAGAATACAAATTATGAAAACATGTTATATTTTCCTTGCTCACACTTTTTTGTTGTTTCTTTCAACACTGATAATATAGAATTAGGTATTGATTATAGAAAGATATTATCTCAATATTAAGTTAAATATTTAGATAAAGCAATTTAAGATTGTACGGAGTATGTTTCAAGGATACTGTTTTGGTTCGTTTCAACCCATTTGACTTTTTTTTTTTTATTCAATTAGATGACCATGCTTGTCTTTACATTACCGACACGGAAACACCATGGTTGAATCATCTTTTTCACTACAAATATCCGGAATCGGAAGTTACAGATAATTCCACTCATACACACTCTTCATCCCCTTATAACCTCCCCTTATGTTTGAGCAAAACTGCATTTTTGCGAACTCAACGAAACTTATACATACAACTGCTGGGGACAACATTATTACAACATCATGTTCAATTAACATCTTCTAGTAGTTGACTTTGCAGTCGTAGTATGTTCTATTTGTCGCACCAGAAGATTTTATATCACCCCAACTGCTTACTAGAACCCGACACTTTACTTGTACATCTGTAGCATGATGGTTTATGAGCCCGATATGAATGGAAGATTAGCTACAGTTGTTGGAGAGAAATGTAGGTTTTGAGCTGCTAAATATGCTGCAATCCCCGCAGCATAACCAGCGAAAGCAAAACCACTTGCCTGAACACAGAAAAAAAGAAGAGCACTTGCATATTACTATCCGGTTTTTAATGAGGGTATTCATTTTAGAATGGAGGGAGTATCATTTTTCGCTGAAGTCCTAAAAGTACATCTCAAGGAATCTATGGGAGGGAAAACGTACCTTTCGAAAATACCAGAAAAAGTCAATCTTTTCCATACCCATTAAAGCAACACCGGCAGCAGATCCAATAACGAGCATGGACCCACCTGTACCGGCACAAAATGCAATCAACTGCCAAAACTGTGAGTCTTGAGGATAAGACGACAGGTCATACATCCCCATTGCTGCAGCCACCAATGGAACATTGTCTATAATTGCTGATACTACCCCTATTGCACTCGCAATCAGCTCACTACTCGGAATATGAGAATCAAGAAAATTTGCTATTTCTCTAAGAAGCCCTGCCGCCTCCAAACTAAGGTTTCAAGATTTCCAATAAAACTAGGTCAGAGTCAAAAGTACCGTATAGGAAGCACCAGCTTTTTAACACGAAAGTAGGCATGATAGGCAACAAATGATCAAACGGGGTTTGTTGGGTAATGTCTCAAAAAGAATTTATTGTAACGGGCAAAAACATTCGGGCTGACCCGAAACACGATTTCTCTAATTCGTTAAACAATTTTTATATTAAATTTTTGTAACCAAAAATCAATTATTATCAGAATCGATAATCTAATTTGCTGAATAACTAGATTTAGTATGTTAGGCAATAACACATTTTGGTTTACGCTTGACCTATTTAACCGGATTCCATTTAAATTCTTTTTTTGACCCATTTGATCTGTTTCCTTTAGAAAGAGTGGTTTTAAGTGCATACCTACTGACAGATAAAAGGATCCCAAGGAAGAATAAAGCTCCTTGAGTATCTATACGGGATAAAGCCTGAGGTACTTTCAATCGCTGTCTCTCTGATTCGCCATAGTGGATAGCATCTGTTAGGATCCAAAGAACACCAAGCCCAAAAAGCATACCCAAATATGGAGGCAAACCCGTTAAAGACTTGAAAACCGGAACAAACACTAATGCCCCAATTCCCACTGCGAAAACAAGTTGTCCACGTGGAGCCATTTGTTCAGAAGCCAACACATCGTCCGTATTCTGTCCCTTATCGTTAACTTCACTGGACAAGGAAAAAACGCGCAAGTGTTCCATTTATGTGTAATATAGAGCAAATTTCATAAAACAGCAACGTACATTGATTTGGTAGTTTTACTTCTTTATGCCGTAGATTGGTAATCAAAGTTCCGACAATGAGCTGGTTCAGTTACTAAAGGTTCTGTTTGCTCCTATTTACGATTGGTAATCAAACTTCCCTGCTGTTTACAGCAGGTATGATTTTCCCTTAGGAATTATACTCTAGTTAATAAAGTTTTTTATGGGTCCTATCTGGTAAAACCTTTTTACACTATAATACATACCAAATTAGTCTGTTTAAAAAAAACTTTATTAGCCAAGCAGGGACTTAAAAAAAGTATAATTACCAAATCAGGGCATCAGGAAAAGTATGTTGCCAGTCTATAGGGAAACTTACCTTGAGAAGGACATGAGGGCCAAAGGCACTGCTAAAGAAACAACACTAGGCACAAATAAGCCCTGTAATAAGATAAATAGTATCATGACATTCGCTGTGCAAGTATGTCTACTAATTATACATCTCAGTTTAATAAAAAGAGAAAAATACCGTCATTGTAGGCAAAGTGGTTATTTGGCCATGTATCCAAAGCATAGTAGTAGTTACATCACCAATAGGAGTCCATGCACCACCAGCGTTTGCTGCTATTACAACTACCGCACCAAGTAACCTGTCAAAAGCTGCACTTATCAGATTGCATACAGAAGTATTTCAACAAATATGCATTTTCTTCCAAACGACCGATAAAAAGAATGAAATACACATATAGATATCTTTTAACTAAAAAAAAATTACAGCTACATACTTTCGGTATTCAGATGGAGGTACCAGTTTCCTCAATAATGAAACCATGACTATTGTAGATGTGAGGTTATCAAGCACCGAGCTCAGAAAGAAAGTCACAAAACCAACCTGCAATCATTATAATTACCGTAACATAACAGAAAGATTATAAAATGACTATTACAAATTTTCAATATTTCAAACTGGGTTACTTACCACCCAAAGGAGGGAACGTGGCTTGCGAGTAGTAATATTGTCGGTAACCAGCTTAAACCCTTGATGAGCGTCTATTATCTCCACTATAGTCATTGCACCAAGCAAGAAAAATACTATTTCACTAACTTCTGCCGATGCATGTGTTAACTCTGCTACTGCTATATCGGTTGACGGGGCCTACATGACAATATTAAACAAAAATAAAAGAACATAACTAAAAGCATAAACAAACAAGGAGGTGCATATATCTGTTTCATGTTACAAGTACTAAAGTAAAAGAAATTATGGCCGATAACAATAACAAAAGAGCAAAAATGTCTTACTCCAATGCTCCGAATAACCCACAAGCTTACGGCCATTAACAAACCTACTCCACTTTTATTAAAGGCAAGTGACTCTTCAAAAATAATGCCAGCATACCCTATTCCAAACAATATCGCCATTGCAAGATCCTGCGTGTTACTAGGCATGTTAAAAACTGTTTCATATATAATTCTTTCCATAAAGTAAGATATCACAAACTATGAAACAAGACCTGGTTTGCAGCGACCCATGATTGATTAATCGCGACTGCCCCTGTTGCAGTAGCTCCAGCTATTGCGATAGCTTTTAATATATCGGTTTTCGGTTGGTAAGTATCTTCATAATCTTGTGAACTTGTTTCATCCACTGAACATAAAGGATCACAATTTCCTGATGATGTAACATCCTAATGTCGAAAATATACAATCTTAGGAAGATGCTGAACGAATTCAAAATTTATCGCAACTAACATAGTAATTGGTCCGTCAATACATTTTGTTTACTATCATGCACTACAATAGCTCTATTCCATGTTATCATCTACTCCGTATATGTCATAAGAAACTAAGTATTCTTGAAACCGTTTGGCCGGTACTAAAACTGCTCATCTTCTTCTTTGTGTTTTGATACAGCAAATAAACACGTTTCAGAGTGTTTAGAATTGTCTATCCAAACAGCTTATCAGATATTTGCAAGTGTAATAAGATGTTTTAAATACCCAACATGAAGTTACTTATTCCAAACACAACCAAAGATTCCAAATTTGACAATGCCGGGAACACGAAACTTATCTCTTATCAATAAGATGAGTGAAAGTTTGATATCTGACTAATATAGGTGCGAAAGTTCAATTTTTGATAAGCTTACGAGTGAAATTGTCAAAAAGGGAACCCGTCCGGTTCCCTATGGTGATCAAAAACTAAACTTTCACTCTTAACCTTAATAAAAGAAAAATGAACTTTCACACCTAAATTAGTCAAATATCAAACTTTCACTCGTCCTATTGACAAGAGCTAAGTTTCTTATCCCCTACATTGTCAAACTTCTCTTATGCCTAACTACTTATTTCAAATACACAGGCATAAAATTGAGCCTAGAATCACTTACTAACACTTCTAACAAGAGAAACAATTAGGATGCCTAATAGCAAGATTTCATTATTCTCTTATTTCTCTAACAACCATCTCCACCACCGAGCTAGCCATCTCCATGGCCGGGCTAGCCATCTCTCGGTTTTCTTTCAAATTAGCACTATTTATATATGAGTTACAAAGTTATTTTACACGTAATACAATTACAAATTACAAATATAAATTATTCTTTATATATTCATCACCATGGAATTTCTAGTAATACCATCGACAAAGTTATTGTTGCGAAAAAACGTAAAACTGAAATACATTTACTCACAAGAAATTTTTAATTACACGAGTACCCGTCGCCGCAGTAGTCCAATACTCCATAATTCACAACTACCCTCTCTAACTTAAATATTACACATATAACCGGGTCTTGCCCGGGTCTAACCAGAAATATCCGGGTCATAGCCGGGTCTAACCGGATATATCCGGGTCATATCCGGGTCCAACCGGACATACCCGGGTCCTGGCCGGAATATCCGGGTTTTGCCCGGAATATCCGGGTTTTGTCCGGAATATCCGGGTTTTGGCCGGATATAGCCGGGTCTTGGCCGGAATATCCGGGTTTTGTCCGGAATATCCGGGTTTTGGCCGGATATAGCCGGGTCTTGGCCGGAATATCCGGGTCTTGGCCGGAATAGCCGGGTCTTGGCCGGAATATCCGGGTTTTGCCCGGAATATCCGGGTCTTGGCCGGAATAGCTAAACATTAATAATAAAAAACAAATGGTACCTGAAACTGGGTGTTATTAGTATCTTTCTGTTGAGTAGAAGAAGCTCCGTCACGTGCCTTATCTTCAGCACGTGCCAAGACACCATTTCTTTGTAAACTTGGTGATTTCTTCAGTACTAACAGTGAAGAAGGAGATGAAGATATAACAGAAGACCACCGTTTTCTAAACTGGGGATCTAGTGACAGTGATGACACGTGGTGTGTCTTGAATGGTAGTAAAGTTGTCGACATTATTATTATAAACGGTGGTGGTGGTTTATAGTGGGTTTGGAGTGATCGGATATTTTAAGGATTTTTGGGAGTTTAAGACATGAAAATGAGGAAATCTTTGTTTTTGACTTATTGCATGTGTAATGTACTATCATTTGATGCTTAAAGTACTATGCTAGATGCTTATGTAGTTATGTTTGACTATTGATTTACTACATGTTGTTTCAAGTGTTTGGATATGGTTCATAAGTGGTTTTAATTAGAGATTGTTTAAATGATAGTTGTTAGGATTTCCTGATTTTATGATCTTACGATTTTACGATACTGCAAAGCAAAAATGATCCGAATCTTACATAGGATGTTTGAAAGCTTAAGATCTTATAGGATCCCGATCTTGACCATAGGATCTTCAGATTTAATCCGATCCGATCCTACTTTTCTCGGATAACAAACTAAAATACTGCAAATTTCAGGATTATTTTTTGCAGAATTTAAAAAACAACATGTTAATCTTATTAAACATTTCATAATCATAATTTAGGACAACATTTCGATGAAACATTCATATGATTTTGTGTTTATGATATACAATAATTTGTAAATTTGTATAATATTACAAATAATTAAGAAAATGATATTATAGTAGGATCTTAAGATCCCGATCCAATCTTACGATCACGACCTTGCAAAGACGAAAATGATCCTGGGTAGGATCCCGATCTTGAAAACCTTGGTTTGAAGTTTGTTTTTTTTTTTTTTTTTTTTTTTTTTTTTTTTTTTTTTTTTTTTTTTTTTTTTTTTTAAGTGACCAACATTATCACGCTTTTAACACTATCAATATAATCACTATCGATCGATATAGTGTAATAAGAAAACTAACTTGACAACTCAAACATACCTTACTTAAACACAAATATATCTCATAAAAATCAATATCAAACCAACAACCCTTTTTTCTCTTCCACAACTCTGTCTTCCCCAAGATCGACTTCACCATATTTTGGCCAAAGACTCTTTATGTGTGATGTAGCTAATAACAAAGACTCGTTGTGCGAGGTTCCATGTAGGATAAAGACGCTTGGTTGATATGTGTTTCGTATATTTCGTATATTTGTGTGAGGTTCCATGTAGGCCAAAGACTCTTATTACCACTAGCCTAAGTTGTGTATGATTTTCATATATTTGTGTATGACATGTGTTTACACTTGTTGATTGTTTATTTGTATGCTGAATAAAAGTGTAAATCGGATAGCTATAGAATTTTTGAGTAACTTGATTGAAAAATATACATCATTTTTGGTAAGAGGAGGGAAAAAAATGCTCGTTGATCGACCAACTTGTAAACTTGATTATTTAAAAAAAATTACATTAATTTTAAATAAATTTATACTCCAATACTCTTTCATTTTTTTTCGCACATTCTTTCTAGTTATACAAGTACATATTTCTCATTTCTCACAACAAATGGATACCGAACATTTCATGTTTACATCTTCGGATGGTGATGAAGTTAATGGTATGAATATAGAGTTTTTAATAAGTGTGAAGAGATAGAATATGGATAATCAAGATGAAAGTTCGTCAAAAAAAAAAAACGGTTACCACGAATCACAATAAATAAAGATCGTTACGGTACTCATGATCGTCTAGTGGCCACCTACCTTTCTAAAAGCCTAATGTATGATGAATATCCATAAGCGGTTCCAAATGAGGCTGTCACACCCTGAATTTACCTGTTATATGGCAGCGGAATGGAATACCTGGGTGTAACGAATAGGGCATCTCATACAAGGTTATATTGAACGACCTAAAGTGTCGTTTTGAAAATACATCGTTTGATCATTAAAACATTCAGAGTTTACAAAATTTAACAAAATAAAAGGTAACTAAAAACATAAACAAACAAGGAGGTGCATATCTGTTTCATGTTACAAGTACTAAAGTAAAAGAAATTATGGCCGATAACGATAACAAAAGAGCAAAAATGTCTTACTCCAATGCTCCGAATAACCCACAAGCTTACGGCCATTAGTAAACCTACTCCACTTTTATTAAAGGCAAGTGACTCTTCAAAAATAATGCCAGCATACCCTATTCCAAACAATATCGCCATGGCAAGATCCTGCGTGTTACTAGGCATGTCAAAAACTGTTTCATATATAATTCTTTCCATAAAGTAAGATATCACAAAATATGAAACTAGACCTGGTTTGCAGCGACCCATGATTGATTAATCGCGACTGCCCCTGTTGCAGTAGCTCCAGCTATTGCGAGAGCTTTTAATATATCGGTTTTTGGTTGGTAAGTATCTTCATAATCTTGTGAACTTGTTTCATCCACTGAACATAAAGGATCACAATTTCCTGATGATGTAACATCCTAATGTCGAAAATATACAATCTTAGGAAGATGCTAAACG
This sequence comes from Artemisia annua, assembly GCA_014162995.1. Lineage (NCBI taxonomy): Eukaryota > Viridiplantae > Streptophyta > Magnoliopsida > Asterales > Asteraceae > Artemisia > Artemisia annua. Next base: position 103,922 of record LBNU01000229.1, read on the forward strand.
AATTCAAAATTTATCGCAACTAACATAGTAATTGGTCTGTCAATACATTTTGTTTACTATCATGCACTACAATAGCTCTATTCCATGTTATCATCTACTCCGTATATGTCATAAGAAACTAAGTATTCTTGAAACCGTTTGGCCGGTACTAAAACTGCTCATCTTCTTCTTTGTGTTTTGATACAGCAAATAAACAGGTTTCTGAGTGTTTAGAATTGTCTACCGAAACTGCTTATCAGATAGTATTCAGGTGTTGTAATAAGATGTTTTGAATACCCATATGAAGTTACTTATTCCAAACACAACAAAAGATTCCAAATTTGACAATGCCGGGAACACGAAACTTATCTCTTATCAATAAGATGAGTGAGTTTGATATCTGACTAATATAGGTGCGAAAGTTCAATTTTTGAAAAGCTTACGAGTGAAATTGTCAAAAAGGGAACCCGTCCGGTTCCCTATGGTGATCAAAAACTAAACTTTCACTCTTAACCTTAATAAAAGAAAAATGAACTTTCACACCTAAATTAGTCAAATATCAAACTTTCACTCGTCCTATTGACAAGAGATAAGTTTCTTATTCCCTACATTGTTAAACTTCTCTTATGCCGAACTACTTATTTCAAATACACAGGCATAAAATTGCGCCTAGAATCACTTACTACCACTTCTAACAAGGGAAACAATTAGGATGCCTAATAGCAAGATTTCATTATTCTCTTATTTCTCTAACAACCATCTCCACAGCCGGGCAAGCCATCTCTCGGGTTTTTTTCAAATTAACACTATTTAAATATGAGTTACAAAGTTATTTTACACGTAATACAATTATTACAAATTACAAATATAAATTATTCTTTATATATTCATCACAACGGAATTTCAAGTAATTAGCCCAAAATTTTAATTACACGAGTACCCGTCGCCCAGTAGTCCAATACTCCATAATTCACAACTACCCTCTCTAACTTAAATATTACACATATAGCCGGGTCTTGCCCGGGTCTAACCAGAAATATCCGGGTCTTAGCCGGGTCTAACCGGATATATCCGGGTCATATCCGGGTCCAACCGGACATACCCGGGTCCTGTCAGGAATATCCGGGTTTTGCCCGGAATATCCGGGTTTTGCCCGGAATATCCGGGTTTTGTCCGGAATATCCGGGTTTTGGCCGGATATAGCCGGGTCTTGGCCGGAATATCCGGGTTTTGTCAGGAATATCCGGGTCTTGGCCGGATATAGCCGGGTCTTGGCCGAAATAGCTAAACATTAATAATTAAAAACAAATGGTACCTGAAACTGGGTGTTATTAGTATCTTTCTGTTGAGTAGAAGAAGCTCCGTCACGTGCCTTATCTTCAGCACGTGCCAAGACACCATTTCTTTGTAAACTTGGTGATTTCTTCAGTACTAATAGTGAAGAAGAAGAAGGAGATGAAGATATAACAGAAGACCACCGTTTTCTGAACTGGGGATCTAGTGACAGTGATGACACGTGGTGTGTTTTGAATGGTAGTAAAGTTGTCGACATTATTATTATAAACGGTGGTGGTGGTTTATGGTGGGTTTGGAGTGATCGGATATTTTAAGGATTTTTGGGAGTTAAGACATGAAAATGAGGAAATCTTTGTTTTTGACTTTTGCATGTGTAATGTACTATCGTTTGATGCTTAAAGTACTATGTTTAGATGCTTATGTTTGACTATTGATTTACTACATGTTGTTTCAAGTGTTTGGATATGATTCATGAGTGGTTTTAATTAGAGATTGTTTGAAGTAGGGCTAAGCAAACCACTTCAACGGACCGGACCGACCGAGACCGGACCGGACCGGTCTCGGCTTTTGGGCTAATTCAGTCTCGGTCTTGGTCGGTCCGGTCCGGTTCGGATCACAAACCGACTATTTTGCTTTGTTGGACCGGACCGACCGACGGATCGACCGATACCGGACCGGACCGGACCGACCACATTCGGTCCGGTCTTCGGTCTAGGCTTTTGGGTTAATTCAGTCTCGGTCTTAGTCGGTCCGGTCCGGGACCGACGCTCAGCCCTAGTTTAAAGTAAATTTTTTGGATAGCACTAATAATGACAATAAGAAAACTAACTTTGCAACTCAAACATACATTACTTAAACACAAATATATCTCATAAAAATCAACATCAAACAAACAACCCTTTTTTTTCTTATTCCACAATTTTGTCTTCCCTCAGACCAACTTCTCCATATTTTGGCCAAAGACTCTTTGTGCGTGGTGTAGCTAATAACAAAGACTCGTCGTGCGGGGTTCCATGTAAGATAAAGACGCTTGGTAATACTCTTATTACCACTAGCATAAGTTGTATATGATTTTCGTATATTTGTATATGATATGTGTTTCTAAGTAACACTTGTTGATTGTTTATTTGTATGCTGAATAAAAGTGTAAATCGGAATAGCTATAGAATTTTTGAGTAACTTGATTGAAAAAGATACTATCATTTTTGGCGAGGAAAAAAAAAGGGAGAAGATGCTTGTTGATCGACCAACTTGTAGACTTGAATATTTTTTTAAAAAAAAAATTACAATAATTTTAAATAAATTTATACACCTATAAATACTCCAATACTCTTTCATTTTTATTCGCACATTCTTTCTCGTTATACAAATACATATTTCTCATTTCTCACAACAAATGGATACCGAACATTTCATGTTTACATCTTCGGATGATGATGAAGTTAATGGTATGAATATAGAGTTTTTAATAAGTGTGACGAGATAGAATATGGATAATCAAGGTGAAAGTTCGCGAAAAAATAAATAAATAAATAAATAAAAACGGTTACACGAATCACAATAAATAAAGATCGTTACGGTACTCATGATCATCTAGTGGCCACCTACCTTTCTAAAAGCCTAATGTATGATGAATATACATTCCATAAGCGGTTCTGAATGAGGCGATCAATATTCACACGCATTGTTCAGGGTGTAATTGAGTAGTGATGGGAAGGGCTGGCATTTCTGCACTGATGAAGTGTACATCCGCAATTTTTCAATTGGTATACGACACTGTTTGTGATACTCTAGATGAATATTTGCATAAGGATGCAAAAACTTCATGTGATTCTCTTGAATATTTCTGTAAGGCTATTATGAAATTTATGGAGATGAGTTTCACGAGTACCTACTCATAGAGGTGGGATCATGAAAAAAGTCTACTTTGGTAGAAAAGTGAGAAAAGTGTACAAATCAGCCCCTCATTCCCCTCCCTTTTTTCACACCAAACTACAGGGACCTAATTGTATTTTTTTTCATTCTTTAGGGAGGTTTTGTATATTCCCACCAAAAAAATTTTTTTTGGGCCAAAAGAATTTTTTTTTGGGGCCAAAAATTTTCCCGCCAAAATTTTATAACCCTGATGCACCTTTTTTTTAGTGCATCACAGTTATAAATATGATGCACCAATTTTTATAACTAAGATGCACTAAAAAAAAGGTGCATCAGGGTTATAAAATTTTGGCGGGAAAATTTTTGGCCCCAAAAAAAAATTCTTTTGGCCCAAAAAAAATTTTTTTGGTGGGAATATACAAAACCTCCCTAAAGAATGAAAAAAAATACAATTAGGTCCCTGTAGTTTGGTGTGAAAAAAGGGAGGGGAATGAGGGGCTGATTTGTACACTTTTCTCACTTTTCTACCAAAGTAGACTTTTTTCATGATCCCACCTCTATGAGTAGGTACTCGTGAAACTCATCTCCATAAATTTCATAATAGCCTTACAGAAATATTCAAGAGAATCACATGAAGTTTTTGCATCCTTATGCAAATATTCATCTAGAGTATCACAAACAGTGTCGTATACCAATTGAAAAATTGCGGATGTACACTTCATCAGTGCAGAAATGCCAGCCCTTCCCATCACTACTCAATTACACCCTGAACAATGCGTGTGAATATTGATCGCCTCATTCAGAACCGCTTATGGAATGTATATTCATCATACATTAGGCTTTTAGAAAGGTAGGTGGCCACTAGATGATCATGAGTACCGTAACGATCTTTATTTATTGTGATTCGTGTAACCGTTTTTATTTATTTATTTATTTATTTTTTCGCGAACTTTCACCTTGATTATCCATATTCTATCTCGTCACACTTATTAAAAACTCTATATTCATACCATTAACTTCATCATCATCCGAAGATGTAAACATGAAATGTTCGGTATCCATTTGTTGTGAGAAATGAGAAATATGTATTTGTATAACGAGAAAGAATGTGCGAATAAAAATGAAAGAGTATTGGAGTATTTATAGGTGTATAAATTTATTTAAAATTATTGTAATTTTTTTTTTAAAAAAATATTCAAGTCTACAAGTTGGTCGATCAACAAGCATCTTCTCCCTTTTTTTTTCCTCGCCAAAAATGATAGTATCTTTTTCAATCAAGTTACTCAAAAATTCTATAGCTATTCCGATTTACACTTTTATTCAGCATACAAATAAACAATCAACAAGTGTTACTTAGAAACACATATCATATACAAATATACGAAAATCATATACAACTTATGCTAGTGGTAATAAGAGTATTACCAAGCGTCTTTATCTTACATGGAACCCCGCACGACGAGTCTTTGTTATTAGCTACACCACGCACAAAGAGTCTTTNATATATATATATATATATATATATATATATATATATATATATATATATATATATATATATATCACGAGGAGAAACATGGGTTGCTTGGGATTTTAGGAAGCATTGATTGTACAGATTAAAAGTGGCTACTTGTCCAAATATCCAAAACCCTAAATCATACATGGAAACAAAACTTTTTGCAAACAAGAAAAACAATATGGTGAACCTAGTTTTCACAATTTACATGACAACACGAATTCGGGTTTTTACGTTTGATCCCAGATACCTTTGTATCCTCATAAAGTCGACCCCTTTAGTGTTTAAGAAACCCCAATGGATCGACCCTATATGATCCAAACGCATAAACTTTAAATTTAATCACAAGAGTCATTAAACCCTAGTTGTTAACAAAAAGCAAAAATCCTAAAATTCTAAAATCCTAATTACAATAATTGACCAAATAAAAACATAAAGAAGTTAAAGATTCAATTTTTATGATAATATAAGCAATTACTAAGAATCGTAGCTAGATTGTATATGATTAGGGCGTCTCTGATAGCATTGTAGGGTATTGGTGGTCACCGGCATGACCTATAAAATATGCACAATGGAAAATAAATAGATAAAGGTCATGCAGACCAAACCCCTAATATGTAGATCTCCTAATTAGAGATATAACCTAAATTAGCTCTTATAAATGGTGTTCAGGGATTACTTACTTAATCTTGCAGTAACGTAAGCTCCTAGACCTTCTTGACTTGCATGGAGTATTCTTCTTCTTTTTCTTCTTCTTGATGGTTTAATGGAGGAGTTAGGTTTTTTTATTTTTTTTATTTTTTCTTTATTTTTTCTTTTTTTTCTTTGTTTTTTGTGGAGAATCACCACTGAGTTGCGTCAGGTATCCACCAATACTACACATGTAGAACTGGGGCTACGAATGTATGCAAGTTGAAAAGTACGAACGCGGGTACAAGTTGACTAGAAATCGACTTGGGTTGACTTAGGCTTTCGACCCTCTTGGGTGTTGGAATACGCTCAAGGTACATTACATATTGTAGGATACTAAATAAGTTCACAAACACGAAACTAACTTGTGGTATGGATCGTTACGTGTGAGAAAGAAAGAAGAAATGTAGAGAGAGAAAGAGGTGAAGCCTTGGAGAGAAAACCAAAAAAAAGAAAATAGATTATGAGAAGGCTTACCCTCTCCAAGGATGGAGAGGGTATTTATATGTACATGGGTTTTTGCCACTTGGGCTGCGGATCAGGTATACAGTGGGTAAAGACCCGTCCTTCTTCATAGTTGAAGCCCATTCCTAGATCATGATGTCTTTATATTTGTGGTTGAAGTGTAAGCATGAGATGATGAATCTGCATCTTTTCAGCAATCGGCATCAATCGTCGGTTTCTTTATCTCAGGTGTGAATACGCCTTTCCAATATGCCCTTACATCTTTGTTGAGTAGATCTTCACGGTTGAAAAGTTCTGACGACTCCTTGTAGATGTTGGTATGAGCATGTGGAACTTGAGTGATGGTGGTGAACATGGTAAGTTCGGTATGTTGAGCTGCATAAAACTTGGTTAGTAATAAACATACCGGCACTTACAGGTTCGGACTTCGAGATCGTCAACAGCATAGTGTGAAGACTTTCTCTAATCCTTACCAAGGCCGTTCCTAATCGGATGCCCCCGAAAGGGCTTTCACTGACATACCGAAGTACACCAACAATTAGGTGAGTCGCTGGAGATCACCCCACGACTGTAGACCTTTTGGGACACCACCGTAAACACTAAGCGTAATCCACAAGAGATTACCGAAGTGACCTGCTGTCAAGGCTGTTTGATGTTGACCCTGGCAGGAGTTTCCACTCAATCACTGGGAAATACTTATGTATATTCCCTCATAAGTGTTCTTGGCAGATTGCTAAGATCTGCGTAGGACTCAAAAATATTCCAACTGGTGTCCTTAATGTTGAACAACCAGTGTAGAGGTATCAAGTGTTCCTATGAGATCTTTTGATGCATCTCTTGGCTCTAGACTCGATAAGTGCACATTGGTTATCCTATGCGGAGACTAGGGAGGGGTCTCCTGTTTCAATATCAACTAGCTCTAAGAGACCAGTCGATAGTTTACACCGGTTCCCTATGAGAATGAAACAAGCTCTTTTAAGAGAACTTGAGTGGCTGGAAGGTGTAGTGCAGTGCGTCACTGGGTCCATGACGTCTTTTCTTCAATACCGATGTTACCTTAGTAACAATCAGTAGCATATGAATTGAACCCGGTTTCTGCCCTAAGGTTGAATAATTGGAGGGCTATTTCTTTTCACCCTTTCTCATTACATTTCTTTTTAATTCTTCAACCCCTTCAGTGCTTACCGAGACTTCATTACTAGAACCTTGTTGGGTTTGTTCCAGTCCTAGCTCAGTCTCAGTCGGCACTCTTCCCTTTCTCACTTTTCTCCTTTTTTCAATCATTCCTAAGGACTTCTAATCTATCTATTGGATTGTCCCTGGGAAGATCCCTCCGGTTCTGGTGGATCATGGGAACATATACCTAACCTTACCATCCTTATAACTCCATGCATTAAATTAAAGTGGTCGGTCTTTTGGTATCTTTCCACAATCGCCATATAACCAAATCATTGAAAATTCTCTCAAAGTGTTTATGATTAAGAAACACATTTTGTTAACACTTTGAGAGTTTTATCATTTTTCAAATGCTCCCCCTTAACATGTGCTTATAGGAAGAAAGAAATTTGCACATGTCGGGGTGAGTTGCACTTATTTGAATTGATCGGCTCTTAATAGACATATACCCGAGGGACACGTTTACGTTGCTTAGTTAAAGGGATCCATTATCAGCTTTTAGGTGATAACTAGCCCTAATAACTAACTTGAAGTTGTTAACATTCCTTAAAAAGGAAGTTAGACCCGTCAAAGTATATATCTAAGAAGAGTTTCTCGAAACGGTACTATCTACTTTGACCAGTCCTCTTCGAGACACGTTTACATCACTGGTAAACCAGCTTGAAATTATTACCCGGCCAGGACTAGTCTTTTCGATTCACGACTTTTCATGTTTCGTCAATTCATGAGTCAAATTCTGAGTCATAATCAATTCACGGTTTCTACTTGATTTTGTAAAATCCCGCGAAAGACTCTTAGCCACTTGCTCCCCCTCAATATGTGCACATTGATTGAATCAATTTTTAAAGTCTATAAAACTTTGGCACATACGGGTGAGCTTACATTCGAGATCATTTATTCATCATTATTAAACACTTGCTCCCCCTCAATATGTGCTTTGTTCATAATCCAAAATCTTTAAAATTTTAGCACATACGGGAGCGATCTTTTGAGACCAAAAACATCTTTATAAGTCCAAAAACATCACATTTAATCACTTGCTCCCCCTTAATATGTGCTTTGATTAAAATCCAAAATCTTTAACATTTTAGCACATAAGGGAGCGTTCTCGTAAGTCCAAAAACATTCTTTAAAGTTCCAAAAACATCACTTTTAAATCAGTTTTCATATTTAAATCACATTCTCTCCCCCGATCATAAAATTTCAAATCTTTTGAGATTTTGTGATCCCAATTGATTTAAATGATTTTCGAAAAAGCTTTGGAGAGAAGTGTGATACGTTTTAAACGTTTACTGATTATGAGACACTTTTTGAATTTCACTGTGGCTGGTGCACAAAGCTTTTAAAGGTGCAGAAATTTTGAGCAAATGCGCTCCCCCTCAATTAATGGCCCGTTTTCAATTTTTAACGTTTAATAGCCATTAAAATGAGTGGTAACGTATTCGAGAAAATTTAAGACCGATGGCCACCTTGTACACCACAAAATCTCTTTTGAAGAATTTTAGAAGAAAGAGATTTTGGGAAAAGAAGACTTCTCTTCTTTTACTAGAAAGGCTGCACTGAAGCGTACAACTTTTCGGATAATCCGCACACAGTGAAAACATGATAACGTGTTTTTACACGGATTTTGAAAACCGGGTTGCTATCTGAAGTAATAGCAAACCATAATTTTAAGAACGGGTTACAGTCTGAAATAACTGCAAGCCATCGTTTATGCAAACATATTTTTGATATTTTCAATTTTTCAGATTTTTATGGTTTTTATAGATTTTATATTTTTGTATTTTTCTTTTCTGGGTTTTATAATATATATATATATATATATATAAGGATATGTGAAGTGAATCAGTTACTCCTCATTGTCTTCCTGAAGACTTTTGAGTGATTCAGGAGTGATACTCTTCATTCCAAGACGTGGGAGAATGAATTGAAACCGTTCTCGAGGAAGTGCTTTGGTGAAGATATCTGCCAGCTGAAATTCCGTCCTCACAAAGTAAAGTTCCACAATTCCCTTTTCCACTTGTTCTCTGATGAAATGATGTCTAATGTCGATGTGTTTTGATCTTGAGTGCTGGACGTTGTTGCAGCATAGAGCAATGGCACTTTTGTTGTCATAGTACATTGGAACTTTGTTGTAATTAAAGCCATAGTCGGATAATTGAGATCTCATCCAAAGAATTTGAGCACAGCATGATGACATGGCAATGTATTCAGCCTCTGTAGAGGAGATTGATGTACTCATTTGCTTCTTTGATGACCAACTAACCAGCTTATCTCCTAGAAATTGAGCACCGCCGGAAGTACTTCGACGAGTATCTTGACAACCCGCATGATCAGCATCAGATTAAGCAGTGAGAGCCATTGCAGTGTCTTTAGGATACCAAAGGCCCATGTGAATTGTTCCTTGAAGATATCTGAAGACTCTTTTGACTGCTTTTAAGTGCTTTTTAGTAGGTTTGGATTGATAACGAGCACACATGCAGACAGCAAATAAAAGATCTGGTCTGCTAGCCGTGAGATACATCAATGATCCAATCATGCTTCGGTATTTGGTTTAGTCGATTAGTGCTCCTTCAACATCCTCATCCAGCTTTGTTCTCTCAACCATTGGAGTGTCAACAGATTCACATGATTCAAATCCAAATTTCTTAAGTATTTCACTAGCATACTTGGATTGATTGATGAAGATACCGTATGGATTTTGAGAAATCTGAAGCCCCAAGAAGAAAGACATTTGCCCCATCATGGACATTTGGAATTCAGTACTCATTTCTTGTGCAAACCTATCACATTCCAATGGATCGGCAGATGCGAAGATAATGTCATCCACATAGATCTGAACGTGGAGACGATGCTCTCCCAGCTTTCTAGTGAACAAGGTAGGATCGACTACACCCTTGGTGAATTGGTTTGCTAGAAGGAATTTGGATAGGGTATCATACCATGCTCTGGGTGCTTGTTTAAGACCATATAGTGCCTTCTTCAAGCGATAGACATGATTTGGCCGTTCAGGATCAACAAACCCCTCTGGTTGGCTTACATATACCACTTCTTTTAAGTGACCATTGAGAAATGCAGTTTTCACGTCCATTTGGTAGACGACCATGTTCTGACTGGCTGCATTGGCATGGAAGATTCTGATGGCTTCAATTCTGGCAACTGGTGCGAATGATTCCTCAAAATCGATGCCTTTTTCTTGTCTGTACCCTTTGGCCGCAAGTCGAGCTTTGTTCTTCAGCACTTCACCATATTCGTCAAGCTTCACTTTGAAGATCCATTTGAGAGCGATAATCATAGCACACTCAGGAGGGGGCACGAATTCCCAAACATCTATCTTAACTAATTATAAAGCAAAAATGGTCAACAAGTCAAGAAGTGAAAAACTGAATTTTCACTTAATCCCCATTTTACCCTTGTCCATCTTAAATGAAACAAATAAACACACCTACAAACAAATAGTACCCGTCTGCCTCTCTCCACATAAAAACACATACATTGAAATTTGCACATGTCGGGGTGAGTTGCACTTATTAGAATTGATCGTCTCTTAATAGACATATACCCTAGGGACACGTTTACGTTGCTTAGTTAAAGGGATCCATTATCAATTTTTAGGTGATAACTAGCCCTAATAACTAACTTGAGTTGTTAACATTCCTTAAGAAGGAAGTTAGACCCGCCAAAGTATATATCTAAGAAGAGTTTCTCGAAACGGTACTTTCTACTTGGACCAGTCCTCTTCGAGACACGTTTACATCACTGGTTCGACCAGCTTGAAATTATTACCCGGCCAGGACTAGTCTTTTCGATTCACGACTTTACATGTTTCGTCAATTCATGAGTCAAATTCTGAGTCATAAGCAATTCACGGTTTCTACTTATTATTGTAAAAACNTTTGACCTATTTTTCGACCCGAACCGATTGAACCAGATGGGTTAAACCGAGTTTCAAAACATTATGTTTAATCTCCATACCATCAAACTTTTATTATTTTTCGTTTATAATCCATAATCTTTTTTTATCACTACAACTATTTACCGATAGGAGTTTCCGACGCTATGCGCGGGTATTAAATGTTGCCATGCATGCGTTTGAACACTGAAAAGATGTTGCCATACATGTGTTTGAACATTGAAAGGAAAGTATGACTTTTAAGATGTGGAATGTTTAAAACAAAATATAATTTCACTAACTTCTTACAAATTAGTATTGAATGGGTTGTTTAAAATTTAAAGAGGAAACTATGATTTTTTTGCAATCACTATCAATGCTATTGTTAACCGTAAGGCCATCCACTATGGTAAACCTTTTAAAAGGTTTATACTTGTGTTATGACATTAAATTATAATCCTTTTAAATTTATAAACCTATCCCCACTATGTTATAAACATTTTCAAGTGATATAAACTTCACCCATAATCAAAGGCATTAAATTATGAAAAGGTTCAATATCCTAGACCTCTTCATGACACATAAGCTTGAAATGGATGCTCACTATGGTTTATAAGTTCTTAGACCTCTTCATCATTTTATAAACCTTTTCATAAACTACCATAGTGGATGCCCTGATGTGGAATGTTTAAAAACAAAACCAATAATTAATGTAACTTCTTCCAAATTAGTGTTGAATGGGTTGTTTAAAGTTTAAAGTTTAAAGAGAAAACTATAATTTTTTTGCAATCACCATCAATGCTATTGTTAACATTTTGCATGGTAAACCATTTGAACTAGATTTGTATCTACATTTTAAAGGCTTGGCAGTTTAAATGAATGAAAAGATTCATAAACGATTCATCTCTTTAAACACATGGCGGGAAATTGTGTTCATCTCTTCAATTTAAAAAACATTATATAAGGCAAGGGTTTTCCAAAAGCCTATATAAAGAACACTAATGTATTGATTAATTCATCTTGTTTACTTTCATTCTCAATAGACATGGCAATGAAAAATGAAAAGAATGTTGACGATGATCGTGAGGTTCATTTCACATTCGCATATCTTTACATTCAAGGTTGGTTGGTTCGATCATTTTCTTATTTACTATTTAGTCTTTTTTGTTTTTTTTACAGCTTCATCCCCTCTTCCTAATCGTGCTCCACATCCTCCGTTTTACAATCCTAACTTGATAAACTGGAACTGGGATGACGTTATTGTCATCTCAAGTGATGACGATGATGATGAAGAAGAAGAATAATTCCAACGCCAACTGTTCCGACTTGAGTAATTGGTCGGAAAAATGTTTTTTTTTTCTTTTTCTTTTTTTTTTCAGTCTCACTAAATATTTTTATATGTCGTTTGATACATGTTAAGAATTTTTGCTATAGTTGAATTGTCACATGTTACAACCGTTTGCAATTATATTTTGATTTTTTAACGTTCAAAATTGAACGCTACACAAAACACTCACCACAATATCACAAATCGTTAATTACCTGCCGCTAGGAATTCCGTTGCTATGCACGGGTACTCGCCTAGTCTGTCAAATTCATGGATTTCATCTTGCATTGCAGTGAACCAGGACATTTTAGTCAAAGCGTCTTTATAATCTTTTGGTTCTACTTTGGACAGTATGTTGCTAACGAAACACCATAAAGCATCTGTGGCAAGTTGTCTACGGGTAGATACCGGCCTAGATGGGTTACCAATGATGTTGTCAATTGGGTGATCGTTTGTCCATTTCCTGATATGCTCATGAAGTTGATGACTGGGAATTGAAGTAGCTGTGTTGGAATCTTCTGAGGAGGTTGCCAAAGTGGATGGTTCAGGAGCAAATATGTTGACAAAAGGTTCATCAGATGGTTGAGTA
>LBNU01000231.1:1985-27669 GCA_014162995.1 Artemisia annua
GAGTGAAAAAGTGCGGAAAACAACAAAATCTCAAAAGACCCTAAAGTGCACAGAAGGTGACGGCGTCACACGCTTCAACGTGACGACGTCAGGAACAACTGAAGTGAAGAAATTGGAAGTTACTCATGACGGGCCAGAGAGTTTTTGGCCGAGTTTGGTGACGGCGTCAGGGAAGGCCGTCAGATCTGGAACAAGGCGGCGTGACGACGTCAAGAAGGCCATCACAAAACCCTAATCGTCGGCGTGACGGCGTCACACCTTGGGCTGACGCCGTCAGCCCGTATTCTCTATATATAGGACGAATTTTATTGTTTTAAAGGAGGAACTTGGTGGAGAACTTAAGGGTTAAACCCTAGCTCGTGTATTACAGACCTTAGAGGGTACTTTTACCCCTCTAACTTGCATGTTTAATGTAAGATAAGTCTTCATTCAATCCATACAATATGTCTATGTGTTGTATGATCTATGTTTGTGCTTTTCTTTCCTTTAACATGCTAGGCTAAATTATCTTGTGTTTGCTTAGATCTAATGAAACCTAACTATTGATTGTCATGTGATGTGTATGTTGTGATTGTGATTTGGATGAATGTTTCATCTACGTTAGACTTAAGAAAACTGGCTAACTTCCTATATGGTAACTGTAACACCCCAACCCGACACGGGTAGAAGTGCCACATTATGGTGACATATCAAAGCATACAAAGCATACAACGCAAGCGGAAGACTTATAAACATAAAAGTTACAAAGGGAATACGAAGGGAATAAGGAAATACTAATTCTATACAAAGGGAAAATCAAAACAAAAAAATACAAAATAAAACTAAGTCTAAATGAAGCCAAATCCAACTAATCCAGATGCAAAGGGTATCTATCGTCAGGGTAGTCCACTAAGAGCTCCTACGCACTCTTCACTCAACCCAGCTCCCAACCTAAAACCTGCCGCAGGAAAAGAAATGCGGCTGAGCTTAAAAAGCCTAGTGAACAGATATATAACAAAGCAAACGGATAAACAAAACGTATATAAGTATGAGAAATAGGACATCATAAGCTTCTGCTGAAAGGAATATCATCTGTCAAATGCATAAGAGATCAACGAACAGCCGAACAATATCATAAGTCAAACAAATGAAGGATCATAAAGATATCAACGTAAGCATAATCATAAGAGAATAATGAGCACGTAATAACAAAGGCTTGTCTACCCGAGACACTCGAATAGACATACGAACATAAAGAAGCCACGAGCCGACCTACCCGAGACACTCGAATAGATCTCCTACACATAATCATATAATCCTACAAATCAAAGTGCACAAAGAGGGGAGACCTCTAAGTACCAAAATGGAGTAGCTAGCTCCCACGTGGGAAAGTGTAAAGCACACACTCAACCCCACCCTACAATAATCCAACATAATCCGACAAGCCTAGGATGCATCCATACGCCCCCCCTACAAAGCAAATCATACATATCATAATATCCAAGTGTACACATAATATATCCGACAAATGGGGACGCCGTGGATCAATCACACCTCCACAGAAAGTGTCATGCCATCGGTGCCTCGATGACACGCCCATGGTACCTCCATGAGTAGAATAAAAACTCGGGCATAAGAACAGAACAAATCATATCATATCTAACATCATATCATATCCAACAGAACATATCAAACTGAACTGAATCATATCATAGCAAACGAATAGCAGACGGATATCAAATCATAGAATCATATCAAAGGAATCATATCAACGAATCATATCACATGGATCAAAGCAAAAGGGATCATAGCAATGGCTCATATCAAAAGGAATCATAGCAAAGTCAAGGACCAAAGAGTCATGAGAAGTCCCTACTGAGAAGGGATAGAATATCTGTACCTCAAACCGCAAATGGAACCATATTAGAAACAAGGATAGGAAGTTACTCCTTCTTCAGCGAATCTACATGAATTAATGATCGTCTTATTATTTATAAACTCATTTTAAATCAGATTACTCCTTTTAGGCTTCTTTTCATTTTTAGTAACTTTCCATTTATAGCAGCTTTCCAAAATAGTAACTTCCATAATTAGTAAGTTTTCAAATTAAGTAACATTCTCGAAAGAATAACTTTTCCATAATTAGTAATTCAATGCTTTAAGGTTATAATTGATAATTAATAATATTTAAGGTTTCAAAATGACAATTACAGTAGTTCAGGGTTAATTATGTCAATTTAGTAAAGTTTATGGTCAAAATGTAAATTATCAAAATTAAATATTAAAAATGTCAAATAAAATTATTTTAAAGTTTATACTCAAATTTTATATCAAGATAATATTTTTACACTCCGTCGTTCACAATTTATATTAACGTACTCTCATCATTATTTTAGACCGCGACGACCAAAAATATTTTTCTCACATTATATCACAAAGCCTTTTTCGAAAGAAAACATTAAGTCGAGATCCTCTCTTTAGTTTATAAGTCGAGACACAGACCTTCATTAAAAAAATAAGCCGACTAAACATGTTCCAACTCAAAATCTCATAGCAATTATATTAGACGCATACATGCATGTGCTCTATATATTGTAACATATCTTAGCCTGTTAACTTCTTTGTCCCACATCAAAGGTGACCTGAAATAGGTTCTACTATCAACATATTATATTACGTATATAAAGATAGGTGCATGGTTTCATTATCTCTTTCAACTTATAAATATTTCATGCATACACAATTCAACTTCATGCACACGACTCCAACCTTATTCTTTATTAGATTTGTAACTTGTTAAATTGACGCAAGGCACATACACGATCGCACAATTCCACAGTCCCTACAATAACGAAAACTAATTCTTTTAATACGAGTCAATTTAAGTGTATATTTAAATTATAAAATAGGCTCAGGCAAGGGACAAGGTCGACAGCACCAGAAAACGTAACTCGACATCTGATTAATGATACTCTTTTCTTGATTATATGAGGTGTATAAGCTTTATTCACACAACTGATTACTTATGCCCATACTTTATTTATTTGAGTTTTATAACAGGTTCCATATCATGTTTCAAAGGAGCTCATAAGGATTCAAAAGACCAGCTTAGATGTTTACGCGACAACCAATTCAAAAGTCCCCAAAACAGAATAAACTTGACATATATACCCAGGTTATAGGTCGAATATTAGAGCTCATATCAGTTTTTATGTTACATGTTTTATACGTATATATGTTATGTACACGACGAAAACAACAAGGACGAAGGTATGATATACCTTTGGTTGGATTGAGAACGAAACAAGGACCAAGAACCCAATGACCAGTACCTCTACTTCGAACCAGGAAGACCACGACCAAATACCACCACCTTTCGAACCAGCCTATACCACAACCAACACCTATCAAAGCCCATGTCACTCGATCACGCCAGCAACTAAACCCCAACGAATCACCCACCTCGTTATGCCGCGAACCGATTACTACCTTAGTTTAAATACCCACGTACCTCCTTCCTTGGAGAACACAATGGTTGCCGATACTATTATGTTTAAGGGTTTGATGTGGTATACAGTTGAATAATAAAGGAAAAGATGGGGAATATGGGCTGTAAAATGTGCCGAGTATTTTGGGAAGTTAGGGGACTAGTTCTCTTTTTCCAATTTTCAAATGTTGCTTCTATCTTCAAAGTGTAAAGAGGTGTACATAATAAAGTAGAAATCAGTCCCATATCAGACCTATTAAACGAGTGAGATTTTCCAAAATTATGGGAAGTGTTAGGATGGTGATTAGTGACCGATGTATCACATATATTTGCCATATATCGAATTAGGAGTGTACAAAAATACAAATGTTTAAATCGGTTCTAACCAACAATGTTTAATGTTTTATATATTTCATTAGACATTTATTAAGTCGATATTCTTATCAAGTATAGTTTAAGGTTCCCCGATTCCAAAATTTAAATTATAACTTCTCGTATTCGATATTAGGTTAAGTCAAATTCGTATTTAACGTTAAAAGAAGTGTCAGATTTTTAGGTCGTTATAGAAGTAATATCAAATCATCATTTAGGCAAACATATTTTTGGTATTTTCAGTTTTTTTCAGATTTTTATGGTTTTTATAGATTTTATATTTTTGTATTTTTCTTTTCTGGGTTTTTAAAAATATATTTATATATATATAAGGATATGTGAAGTGAATCAGTTACTCCTCATTATCTTCCTAAAGATTTTTAAGCGATTCAGGAGTGATACTCTTCATTCCAAGACGTGGGAGAATGAATAGAAACCGTTCTCTAGGAAGTTCCTTAGTGAAGATATCAGCCAGTTGANAATTTACTGCTTTCATAAAAACATAAAAAATACAAAAAGAATCATCCTCCACCCTTAGACCTTAATTAGAGTAGTCTTTGATCTAACGAACACTATTCCCTGTGAGAGAACGATCAATCCCCCGGTACTTGCCACTACACTATACTACATCGGTCAGGTACACTGCCTGGTGGGGATTGTAAGCCTCTTGAGATCCCTTGAGAGGTAAAACAAAGTGCGTAAGCAATCCCTACGCACATCACATATCGTTTTTGCACTCATAAGATTTTACTTGAAAATGATTCTAAGCCGTCCGTCCAACAACAACGACGGGTTAACCCAAAAATCCATGAAGTAATCAAAAATGAAATTATCAAATTACTCGACGCTGGGATGATTTACCCCATTTCCGATAGCTCATGGGTTAGCCCGGTCCATTATGTTCCTAAAAAAGGCGGTGTGACCGTCGTTACTAATGATGATAATGAGCTTATTCCCACACGTCTCATCACGGGATGGAGAGTGTGTATTGATTATCGAAAGCTTTACGAAGCGACTCGTAAGGACCATTTCCCACTTCCTTTTATGGATCAAATACTAGAACGTCTAGCGGGAAATGAGTTCTATTGTTTTCTTGATGGTTTTTCCAGATACTTTCAAATACCCATTGACCCTCATGATCAAGAAAAGACCACCTTTACTTGCCCTTATGGGACGTTTGCTTATCGACGTATGCCCTTTGGCTTATGTAATGCTCCAGGCACGTTCCAAAGGTGCATGATGGCCATTTTCCAAGAAATGATTGGGAAGTCTATGGAGGTATTCATGGATTACTTCTCGGTCTATGGAAATTCTTTTACCACTTGCCTCTCCCATTTAGAAAAAATGCTAAAANTTGCTTATCGACGTATGCCCTTTGGCTTATGTAATGCTCCAGGCACGTTCCAAAGGTGCATGATGGCCATTTTCCAAGAAATGATTGGGAAGTCTATGGAGGTATTCATGGATTACTTCTCGGTCTATGGAAATTCTTTTACCACTTGCCTCTCCCATTTAGAAAAAATGCTAAAACGGTGCGAAGACACCAACTTGGTTCTAAATTGGGAGAAATGTCATTTCATGGTTAAAGAGGATATAGTCCTCGGCCATAAGATTTCCAAAACCGGGATTGAGGTAGATAGAGCCAAAGTCGATGTGATCGCAAAATTACCTCATCCCACAACCGTTAAGGGAATCCGAAGTTTCCTCGGTCATGCCGGCTTCTATAGACGATTTATACAAGACTTTTCTAAGATGGCCTGACCTTTGACCCACTTTCTTGAAAAATATGCCCCGTTCTTCTTCTTAAATGAATGTGTTGAAGCATTTAATATCCTTAAGAAGAAGTTAACGGAGGCTCCGATCTTGGTTGCCCCCGATTGGGACTTTCCTTTTGAGCTTATGTGTGATGCTAGCGATTATGCTATCGGAGAGGTCTTGGGGCAACGAAAGACTAAGTATTTTCAACCGATACACTATGCAAGTAAGACTATGACCGATGCTCAATTTCACTATACGACTACCGAAAAGGAGATGTTAGCCGTCATTTATGCCTTTGAAAAGTTTAGATATTACCTTCTTTTGAAAAAGTGCATAGTGTATACGGATCATTCGGCCTTAAAATACCTAATGGCAAAGCAAGACGCTAAGCCAATATTGATGCGGTGGGTTCTCCTTCTTCAAGAATTCAATGTCGAAATTCGTGACAAGAAAGGAGCAGAGAACCTAGCCACCGACCATTTGTCTATACTTGAAAATCCCCATCAAAGTGATCTCGAGAAAAAGGAAATCACCGAGACATTTCCTCTCGAGACACTTGGGAGTTTGACACATGATTCTAGTATCCCATGGTTCGCCGACCTTGCGAATTACCATGCGGGAAATTTTATTAGAAAAGGGACGTCGTCCCAACAAAGGAAGAAATTCTTTAAGGACGTTAAGCACTATTATTGGGACGACCCCTATTTGTTTAGAGTTTGTGCCGACCAAATCATACGGCGGTGTGTTCATGGCAAGGAAGCCGATGACATATTTATGGCATGCTACAGTGGACCCACGGGAGGACATCATGGTGCCAACTACACCGCCAAGAAAGTTTTTGATTCCGGCTTCTATTAGCCGACGATATACCGGGATGCGCAAGACTTGGTGAAGTCTTGTGATTCTTGCCAGCGTCAAGGAAAAATTTCACAACGAGATGAGATGCCTCAAAATTCTATTCAAGTATGTGAGATCTTTGACGTTTGGGGTATTGATTTTATGGATCCATTCCCGTCTTCGAGAGGGAATAAGTATATACTCGTGGCCGTCGATTACTTGTCTAAATGGGTGGAAGCGAAGGCGCTCCCTACCAACGACGCCCGAGTTGTGGTTAAGTTTTTGAAGAGTTTGTTTGCCCGATTCGGGACACCTCGTGCTATTATTAGTGATCGCGGTACTCATTTTTGTAATGACCAATTTGCCAAAGTTATGCTTAAGTATGGAGTTACCCATCGCCTTAGTATCGCGTATCATCCGCAAACAAGCGGTCAAGTTGAGGTGTCCAATCGTGGACTTAAAAGGATTTTAGAATGAACCATAGATGGTAATCATGCCTCATGGGCCAATAAGTTAGACGATGCTTTGTGGGCCTTCCGTACCGCTTACAAAACCCCCATCGGGTGTACTCCTTATAAGTTGGTATACGGAAAGGCTTGTCACTTGCCCTTTGAATTAGAACATAAGGCCTATTGGGCGTTAAAGCATGCCAATTTTGACCTTCAAACCGCGGGTGATCATCGTAAAGTGCAATTAAATGAATTGGCCGAGTTACGTGATCAAGCCTACAAGAATTATTTAATCTACAAAGAGAAAACGAAAAGGTTCATGATGCTAAGATTAAAAACCGTGAATTCAATGTTGGCGACCAAGTCCTTCTTTTTAACTCTAGATTGAAGATTTTCTCGGGCAAGCTTAAATCCCGTTGGTCTGGACCGTTCACCATCGCCCAAGTATTTCCTTATGGCACCTTTGAGTTGTCTCAATCGGATGGTCCCAATTTTAAGGTGAACGGTCATCGACTTAAGCATTACTTCGGAGGGGACAAACCACCCAATGGTGTCCTTGACCTCCAAACTTTCCCCAAGGACGACTGAATTCGGGGATCGAGTCAAGCTATGTGACTCGGTAATAAAAAACAAGCACTTCGTGGGAGGCACCCCATGCTTATCCATCTACCTTTTTCTTTTTTATTTCTAATAAAGTAACGTGAGGGGGCGACCTCTTCCATTCTCGTGTTTTCATGGTTGTTTGTGATTGTCCAGGATTTTCCCGAATTATGATTACTCTCGTGCTCGTGGTTTTGTCATTCTCTCCACTCGAGTATCATTCTTCGTTACTTATGGAGATCCATATTATATATCCAATAATCTTATCGACTAACGTTTATCTATTTGGCATAATTAATAAACGGCCTTAGATTTTACGTAGGATTACCCTTACCTTTGAAACATTGAGGACAATGTTTACCTTTAGTCTGGGGGGGGGGGGTGAATCTTCGATTTGATTGTTGCCTTGCACTTTCATTTTAGTCGTTTACTCTCGCAACCCCGTTTTTCCTAAAAAAATTGAAAAATTTTGAAAAATTTCAAAGAAAAAAAATGATGAAAATGAAGTAAAAAAGCACAAAAAAATGGGAAAATGTTGAAAATGTGCAAAAATATAATGAAGTGTTTTGACACCTTGTTGACTTTCCAGCTGGCGAGAGTAGAAATAAAATTTTGACTTGATCCGGGCGTGTTGAGCCCTAGCTTGTTCCCTTAACCAATGATGATCACAAAAGCTTTTGCTAGTCTTGTACATAAGGAGCTACTCTTTTGTCGGCTCCCATACTTGACTTTTAACATGCATGGCTTGAAGAGTTTTCGCTAGTCTCTTACACTAGGAGCTATAAAAAGCGAATTCTTTCTAAGAGTTTGCAAGTTCCCGTATTTGACTTTATATATGCGTGGCTTGATTATCGGCTAAGCATCCGCGGATTTCATTATTTGAGATTTTCAAAATGAGGAGAACGAGAAATGATAGAGTTTATTTAGAAGTTAGATGCTAAGCGTGGAGTAGTTGGTTCTCTTTAGAGCTCATCGTAGGTACTTGTGGCTTTTTGCTCCCACCAACTTGTTTCACCCCATATTATGTGTATAAATAATTAAAGATGTTACGTTTGGGCGAAATTTAGATTTTTATCGTCTTAAGAGAATCTTTGCTTTAAAAATTGGGTACACATCAAGGATACGTCTTAAGTGTAATAAGTTGATTCGAAATCCCGCTTTTGGATTTCTATGTCATGTATGTGGTTTTGGAACTACCCGTAAAGTTCCATGATTTTATTAAAAAAAAGTATGTATGAAAAGTTATAAATAAGTATGGATTGATTAGTGCTTATGTTGTAAGACAAGTTGATGGCGCGTGAGGTGCATGTGGATGATCCTAGATTAGACACATGAGGTGCATGTGTAGTACTCCACAACTAATGTCTATGATTATGTATGAGTTCGATTCATTGATGTATATGTATATGAGTTAATTTGATCCTAATTCCTTGATGTGGACCTCATTTTTAAGGCAACGATTCTTAAGAGAAGATCGAAAACTACTTAGCGTTTTAACTTAGTATCTTTATCGGAATAAAAATGTATCGAAACGAGAAAGTTGAAGAAATTCATTTCTAACAATAATAAAATAAGTAGATACAAAAATAATACATGGGAGCGAGGAGTTATTCCACAAGTAACTACCATGAGTAGCGTTAGCATCTCACTTGTAAGTAGGCTGCGATCTCGTTTTTAAGCTTAGTTTGGGGACTTGTGAAAAATCAAGGATGACGAACTTATCCGTATGGTCACTTCTCCATGAGACGTGTTTCTACTTTTTGACCCTAAAAGTTATTGCATAATAATAAAAGTCAACATACCGTCACAAGAATAAAGTATGAAAAATATAAAAATACAAAAATAAGTAGTGTAAAGTTAGTACGTTAAATAAAATGGATAATCGGGGCGTTTTAGGGAATAAATGATTTTGAAATCTCTTTTGAACGTTCTTGCTACTTTTCAAAGTTAGTAAAAAGAGTTTCTAAATTGTTTATCTCAAAAGCGTGACGTGATTACATTGCGTGAGGACACGACAATACCTTAGTCTGGGGGATTTTGGTATGTGTATTTTTTTTGGGTAAAAGGGACTATACCCCGGCAAATATATTAAAACAACCAAACTATACAAAGAAACTACCTATGGACACACCCATAGTAGTTATTGTGCCATGACCTTCCCAAAACATGCTTCGGGAACATCGAAAGTAACGATAAAACTCTGCTACTACAACTCAAATTACACAATAAAAGGCATAAACTAGAAAAGTAGATAACACAGTAACTTATGCTATTCTTCATTCTCATCTCCAAAGTCACCCTCACCTTCATTTTCATGGATACAAAATGGAGCATTTCACTAAACAATATTGCCTCATTAAAAACCCTCCCGGGTAAAACCCATCAGGACAAACCCCGGGTAAGGAAAAAAGAGCACAACTATCATTTAGGACTCCTACCAATATGCAAATATTGGCCTTCAACTCTTCAATCAAGTAAACAATAAGATACCTCAAACTGTGAAAAGTCTTAGCATCATAATACCATTCCCAATGAAGCAAGCCTTGGAAGGTAAGTACATACTCCATAAGCCCAACAACAATCATCATAGGAAGACTACATCCAACAGAAAGAACCTCCAACAGCCCATTACATCTAATGGAACAGAATCCAGCCATATTGCCTTTACATACATAATGACCCAAAAGCCAATTATGATAAGTATTGATAGCAGTCCTAAATTCAAACATAATTGTCCATACCCTATCTGAACTAGGTTCACACAGATATGGACAATTATGAGAATTAACAATACCAACTAACCAAAATTCAACCATAATGTACCCACCAGAGCCCTTATATCTCCATTTGACACAATACCAAATCAGAAGCCAATTATTACACTTGAGCATACTACAGAAGATCCACTCCTTCCAATGATCAGCTGAGATAATCATAAAGAAAACCTTATCTTTCTATCCTGCCATCAGAAAACATGATCTTTTTCCTGCCCATCACTCTATTGACATGAAATTCCCAAATCTGAGCACATTCAAGGACTTGGTCAGAGTCATTCAAGTTAAGCCCCATAACTCTCATTCTCACAGTATCTTTGATCAATCTACAAATCGCATCAACACTTCTATCTTTGTCTTGAAAGATCATAAGATTTCTCTCTTGCCAAACAAAGTAGACAGCAGCACCAATAATTAATCTTTGCGTAACACTCCATATGGATTTTTTAGAAGGCCTTTTGAGCATAAACACAAGAATATCAGACCATTTGGAAGGGGCATTCTTCAATCTAACAAGCTCTTTACACTTGTTCCAGATTCTACAGGAGAAATCACAACTGAAGAATAAATGATCATGACTATCTTGAACCTTATTACAGAGAGAACATTTCATATTATCCTTTGCTTCCCAAGCACCCATTTTATCCTGTGTTTTGAGCCTGCCAAGAACCGCAAGCCACAATATGAAAGAATGCCTAGGGATGCATTGACTAAACCAAACCAAATTAGCCCAAGGGACCACTTGACCTTCCTCTCTAAGATCAGCATACACAGCAGACACAGAGAAATCTATAAGCTTTCTAGAACAAGTCTTCCACATAACTTTATCTTTCTTGCCATTACATAAGTGAGGAGGTTCAATTACAGCTAAACCATCAAATTCATTAGTTAAAGAATGAGGCCACTTCCATTCACCATTGACTACAACATCAGCAACTTTATAATTTAAAGAAAGCCCAGTAGAATGAATCTTCCTTTTAGATATGAAATCACCAAGAGGACACACAGGATGCCAATTATCATACCACAAAGAAGTATTAACCCCATCTCCAATCTTATGAAAGATATGTTCTCTAATGATTCCTCTCAAACTGAGAATTTTCTTCCAACTCCATGATGAAAACCCTTTTTCAGGAATATCCCAAAAACTTCTTCCTTTAAGTTTATACATATGAACCCATTTGACCCAGAGAGAGTCTTTACCATAAATGAGATTCCATATGTGTTTTGTGATTAAAGCAATGTTCCAGTTTTCCATAGATCTAATACCTAAACCTCCCTCAACTTTTGGTTTACAAGCATCTTTCCAACTAATTTTAGCTTTACCCTTTTTAAAGACACCAAAATTCCAAAGGAAGTCTCTCATAAGTCTTTCAATGTCATGAGCAATAGATATTGGGAGGATGAACATTGAGGCCCAATAAATTTGCATAGAACTAACAACAGACTTAATAAGTTGTAATCTCCCTGCAAATGACAATGATTTGTTCTTCCTATCCATGACTCTCTTCCTAACTTTGTCAATAAGGGGCTGGCAGTCAGTGGAATAAAGCCTTTTAGATATAAGAGGGACCCCTAAATATCGAATAGGAGGCTTACCAACTTGTAAAGGCATCACACTCAAAATCCTAGCCTTAGTAATCTCACCAACATTACCAAAGAAAATAGTGCTTTTATGAAGACTAGGAAGCAAACCTGAAGCATTGCCAAAAGCATCCAAAGCCTTCTTCAAGACAGCAACAGAACCACTATCACCATGACAGAATAGAATGAGATCATCAGCAAAACAAAGATGGGTCATGTTGAGTTTTTTGCATTGCCAATGGTATTTAAAAGCAGTAGTCTGATCAACACTTCTTCTAATGAGCAGGTTCAATACCTCCATGATGAGAGTAAAAAGATAAGGAGACAGTGGGTCACCCTGTCTCAAACCCCGTTGCCCTTTAAAGAACCCCTTCATGTCTCCATTAACATTAATAGAAAAGGAAGTTGTAGTCACACACTCCATAATCCATCTTATCATAGTTTCATGGAAACCAAAGTTCCTGAGACAATTTTCCAAGAAGGCCCATTCCACAGAATCATACGCCTTGTGTATATCAACCTTAAATGCACATTTTGGAGGCCCTCTATTATTGTGATATCCCCTCATAAGCTCTTGAGATAACAAAATATTGTCACTTATTTGTCTTCCAGGAATGAAAGCACATTGAATTTGATCAACCAACTCCCTAAGACAACCTTTAATTCTGTTAACAATAATTTTACTAATAATTTTNGGGGACAAACTCAGCATTTTTGGAAAGCTTGTTACAGTATCTAAATATGTTCAGTAGTGAAATTTTATCCATTGCGTCTAGATTTTAAGATAAATGGTCGAAAAGTACGGCATTTAGGCCAAAACTGTCATTTCTGGGTAACTTTGAGTGGCTGTAGTTTACTTATTTAAAGTCCAAATGATAAACGGCCAACTGATTTGGAAAGTATTACAGGAGCACTAACTTTTGTTCCTTGGTGTCCCGACTCCAGAAATGAGTCTATTGACGGGAAATTGGCTCCAAACATGGGCATTTGTGAATATTCTGGTTTTACTTGAAAATATTCTAAAGTGTAAGTGCTGTCAGAATTTTATTTGAATCAAATATCTTCAAAGGTTCATATTTAATTGGTTATTGGTCCGTTTCTTGAGTTCTTTATATCCCCGGAATCGTGTTACAGCGAACTAACATATTTTTAACAAGTCTGTGTATTTTAATATGGTTTAGTGTGTCATTTCGGTCCATAAAACTCGTGCATCAGCACACTTATTTTCAGAAAATGACTATTTAGTTATGTAACTTGTTTTTGGCATAACTTTTTCGTCGTAAGTCCGTTTTTATCCCTTCAAGCGGCCATGGTTTCGTTTTTGAATGTATTTTCTAATTCTTTGGTTCAAAATTAGCCAAAACCTACTGAGCTTACCATATTTTGCAAATATGATTTTATCCAATCGGTCACTTTTCTATGAATCGTGTTCTTGCTCTATGACCCTTAATCGTTATCAAAAGATAATGAAAGTCATTCACACCGTCATATGCTAAAGTAGTGTAATATATGATGTACATAGTCGAAAATGGAAAACCGGGGCGTTTTAGGGAATAAATGATTTCGAAATTCTCTTGAACGTTTTGCTACTTTTCAAAGTTAGTAAGGAGAGGTTTTGAAATTATTTATCCTTAAGGAGTGATGTGATTACATTGCGTGAGGACACGCAATACCTTAGTCTGGGGATTTTGGTATGTGCTTATTTACATACCTTTTATTCACCATTATTAGACTATTTTAGACCAAAAACTAACGTTCAAAGCCAAAGATATCGTGTTTTTGTATTTATGACTGTGCAGGTAAGGATATTGCAAAAACAACATGAAAAGCAACCTAAAAGCCCAAAATGAGCACGAGATGTGGAAAAGAGTTTGAAAGTCAAGTAAAAGATGAAATCTACTTGTGAAAAGCCCGTGAAGACAAATTATTTCTCAAAGGCTCAAGAAAGTAAAAGAGACGCTTAATCAAAGCTCAAATATAATTATGAAGTTTAACTTTCTAAATCCGAGCAAGTGATCACTTTTATGCTTTTGAAGATCTTTGGAAAGCTCGTCAACACATCACCTCAAAGTTACAAGGACTCAAGTTGCTATTTTAGATAGTTTAAAAGCGTTGTATCTCTAGTTTATGCTTATTATTCACATAATTTAGAAGATCAAGGGGTTAAGTGTGAAAGATGTAAAAGGTTAAGCCACCATGGCTCCCTTAAATACCCTCCCCTAGCTTCATTTTATGTTGGTTAGATTTTAGTTTATTTTCAAGTCTTAGTGTAATTTTATTAATGCAAGCTTATTTTGGTGTCTTAAATCTTTCATAGTTTATTTTGGTCTTTTAATCTTATTACTTCTTCTAATCTTTCAAGCTTATTTTGTTTCTTATCATTCTTACAAAAGCTTCTATAAGTCCTTTACCACCTTTGCATGGTTCTTTAAACATTTCTTAGTTTAAATTTTATTTTCGTTAATTAGAATATAAAACACAAAAACATTTTCTTTATTTCTTACTTATTTCATTTCTTTTACGCATTACTTAGCCTTATGTTTTTCCTTTATCATTCAACTTATTTCTTTTGCTATCGCACTTTATTTCATTTAAGCTTTTAAACAATCTTTCGTAGTATAATTAAAACCAAATCACATTTTTAAACCTATTCACTTCACATAACTCACGACTCGAGTGACAAGATCAATTTCAACCCTCGTTGGGACAACGATCCTCGTGGTTTACAAGCTTGCTTGCTAGATCGCAACCATCACTAACCCTAGTCTATGAAATGCATTTTTGAATGATATCTCATGATCATGCGACTTAACCTCCACGGTTTCGTCAAATGAATACCCGTAAACCTAGTTTACGTGAAATGATGAATTGTGAAATGATGCATGGTAAATGATGAATTGAAATTTGTGAATAGTAAATTGTCGAGACTTAGCAAAATGACCTGAAATTGAGAATTGTGACAGTTGTCCACCCAAAAAGGAATTCAGTCCCTGAATTCAGCTGGTGTTGGTCTCTAAAGTAGACTCGGTGAAAAGATGTGGGTATTTGAGTCGCATTTAGTCTTCCCGTTCCCAAGTAAACTCGGGACCTCTTCGAGAATTCCAGCGAACCTTCACGATAGGAATTCGACTTTGTTTCAACTGCTTGACCTCTTGGTCTATGATTTTGCTGGCTTATACGGTGCTGAGTACATCCTATAGTGCTCAGATAGTTCTCTTTAAGGTTTGTTGATCTAAGGATGGTAGAGCATGTGTATCCGATTGGAAAGAGAATATTTTAAGGAATTGCTAGAAGTTTGAGGAGGTTCGTCTATCCTTTCATCGTTTTCTTATGTCATGGAATATTGCTCGGAGATGGAAAGTCTCTCTTAGAGAAATCAATGGAAATATCCACTTAATGGCTGAATGAGTGACAAGCGGTGTACGTATCCAAAGAGGGTTTGTCGAAAGGGATGTTCATGAAAAATTATATTTGTTTACAAGGCTTTTGAATGAAGATTGTTATTAATAATTCTTGAAAATGTGACTATTTTCTTAATGGCATAATCCTTCCTAAATTATATATAGGTGATCAGGCTATGTATACTTGAGGACAAATGATGCGATGCTTGATTTAGTCAAATAGCGTTACCTTTCTCAAAAGTTTTAGATGGTGTTCAACGTGTTGTTGTGAAAAATGGTATCACAGATAATTATTTTCAGGTTATCATGAAAATTGTTTCGTGTAATGGTAGTAAATGCTTGATAAAAATAACAGAAAAATCAATTTATTGGGTGGTGACAAAATAGCTTGGAATATAATTTGTTAAATGGTTCATTGGATACGTGGGTGAATCTTATGGAATGGTAATAGTTTACTAATCCGTCAAGAATGAAATCGGCCTAATCCCTGCTAAGACAATGGCATAATGTTGCGAAGGGATTGAAAATTGAGCAAATGGGAATAGAAAATGGAATAAACGAAGGTTATGATTATCGCGGAGATAACAAAAGATAGATATTACATTGGATGGGAAAAGTGCTTATTACAACCAGATTATGTCAACGTACCTACGAAAAGTACAAAAGAAAGATACAACCCTAGAGGGCTCGAACTACGGTTTATATATCAAAACATGAACTCCTTCTTGTCTTAAGCATTGTTGTTATCCTTGATGTTATCCGTAAGGTGTTATCTAATTCATGGCAAGTGGGAAAGGAAAAAGGAAATGACAATGGTGGTACTGAAAAGGCAAGGACAGTCTCCCGAATCTCAAAGGTCTCAGCGTCATATCTAGTAGTCTCTCCTAAGTCGGCTTCCGGTGGTGCTATCATCTCAAATGGGTGGTAGTTATCATCTAACAAATGTGAGTGATATCTCAATGTCAAAGTATAGGAATTGAAGATGAGAGTGATGATGTAGGTGTATCAGCAGATGAAAAAGAAACATCCTCGATATCCGAGTCTGCTAGGATGATCACAGGGTGGTTGGGTGAAGACATGTTACTTGTGAACCAGGTCAATATGAAATGAAATGAATAACCCGTGTAATGAAATCATATAACTATTGAATATGCACTTATGATGAAATGATGAGATGCTATCGTGGGGTAGTTATAGTCTAGGGTATAAGGACAACCTAGTTCGCTATAACCTTTGCTCTAGTACCAATCTGTCACACCCTGAATTTACCTGATTGGCAGCGGAATGGAATACCTGGGTATAACGTTCATAGCATCTCATACAATGGTTATATTGAACGACCTAAAGTGTCGTTTTGAAAATACATCGTTTGATCATTAAAAACATCAGAGTTTACAAAATAGGTCCCAAAATGGTGTTGCAAGTTCTTAAAAGCAAGTTCAACATGATCAAACATTACATAAGTGCATGAAAATAAAAAGGTGAGACGCGTCGACTCCGCGACTCCAAGTAGGTCAAAAATGCATGCCGATAAGAGTTGTCTTAATTACCTGAAAATACATTGCTAAAAACGGTCAACAATAATGTTGGTGAGAAATCATAGGTTTATAAAAATGAATGTTATACAATAACGTCAAGTATATTGTGCAAGACATATATCCCATGAAAAATTGTACAATAGACCTTAAGCTCATGACCCCGAAGCTAGACTGATGAAAATGCCCCTCCAGAGTATTTTGCCAGACACTCTAATATGAATAAAAATGAAATGAATCCATTTGACTGTTGGTATAACCAACGCGGATGGAGGCGTCACCCTCAATAGATCTATCCACTCACTCTCGCTTATACATAATTAACGGTTCATGATGTACTAAATAGGGGACCTTAACAAGGCAATGCGGTAACTTAAGCAATGTACATGAATTTGATACTTAGGCCCGTATGGAAAATGGTGCAATGTATTCTCCCCCGTGGGATTTGAAAACAAATAATAAAGTGTAAACGGGGCTATGAAAACTCACCTGTAGTGATGGAACAATATACTAAGAAGTGAACTTGAAGTAACAAGGCGCAAATCCTAGCCGCAACCTAATATGAATGAAGTATAATCTAATTTAGATTATGAAATGATGTCATGAGTGCAAGTAGATATATTATCTATACCACTCGTATTATTTTAAAAACATGTATAATCATCGAAAATTATATTTTATGTTGTCGTGTTAAGTCATATTGTATTTTACATGTATATATGGTGTAACGATGTTCTATGATAGTTATTTGGTGAAAACTTGTGAAAATATAACTTTTCGTCGTAAAATATAATTCTTGTTAATTTCTGAAGACGGCCAAAAGTGGCATCGGAAAACTAGTCGCAAAACAGTGTGTACTGAGAGTTAGGGGACAAACTCAGCATTTTTGGAAAGCTTGTTACAGTATCTAAATATGTTCAGTAGTGAAATTTTACCCATTGCGTCAAGATTTTAAGACAAATGGTCGAAAAGTATGGCATTTAGGCCAAAACTGTCATTTCTGGGTAACTTTGAGTGGCTGTAGTTTACTTATTTAAAGTCCAAATGATAAATGGCCAACTGATTTGGAAAGTATTACAGGAGTACTAACTTTTGTTCCTTGGTGTCCCGACTCCAGAAATGAGTCTATTGACGGGAAATTGGCTCCAAACATGGGCATTTGTGAATATTCTGGTTTTACTTGAAAATATTCTAAGTGTAAGTGCTGTCAGAATTTTATGTGAATCAAATATCTTCAAAGGTTCATATTTAATTCATTATTGGTCCGTTTCTTGAGTTCTTTATATCCCCGGAATCGTGTTACAGCGAACTAACATATTTTTAACAAGTCTGTGTATTTTAATATGGTTTAGTGTCTCATTTCGGTCCATAAAACTCGTGCATCAGCACACTTATTTTCAGAAAATGACTATTTAGTTATGTAACTTGTTTTTGGCATAACTTTTTCGTCGTAAGTCCGTTTTTATCCATTCAAACGGCCATGGTTTCGTTTTTGAATGTATTTTCTAATTCTTTGGTTCAAAATTAGCCAAAACCTACTGAGTTTACCATATTTTGCAAATATGGACAGTAGCTTATTTATAGTGTTAAAAATTGTTTTTCCTAGGTTGTAACTTGTCCAAATCCTTCCAATTAATAACCAAACATTCCTCAATCTACCATGCACCTTCCTAGGGTGCCATGGGGTCCCTAACATTATTTTTCAAACTTTTCTCCATGGGTTTACTTCTTATACATTTTTAAGGTTAAAATGATATAAAAATATAAATAACGTGGAATAAATTTGCACATGCATGTACATCTTGTATAAAAATAACATGAACTTAGCAAGAATTTGATAAAATTTATGAAAAAGAATTTGATATACTTACTTGGATGATAAGGAAATTTTAATGATAAAACCTAATTAATCTATAGGTTTATATTTCAAAGCCTTGTAATAGATTATTACTAGTACTTGAAATAACACTTGGTCTTGAAAATTTGATGGTTCTTCTTGTAGATGATCTTTGGCCGAGCACACAAGAGAGAAAGGAGAAGAGAAATCTCAATTTTTGATCTGAAAAATTCTTAAGTTGCATGTAAATGTGATGTTAGGTGAAATGTGAGGTTTAAGTACTTGAAATTTAGTAAAGACATGTGTCTTTGGACACTACCAAAACCGGCCACCTAGGGGTGGTGGTTGGTTTTGTGTAACTTTTGTGCAATATTTTGTTTACGGGGTACCGTTTAGTGTCTAGTTTGCGTAGTTTTAGCGTTTTTGGGTACCGCGTTATTTAGAAATAAATTTTAACGGGACTAAACGTGACATAACAAAGTTGTAAAAATTATAATAATATAATTTTTGTAAACATTGAGTGTTTTGATAGTTATTGCTTTGTTGGTACAATTGTTGTTATATTATAATACAATGAAGGTTATTAAATTGGCAACTCTCAAAATATAAAATAAATAACTTTTACAATTTTAGTTGCAATATAATTAGTATATAAAAATACTAGTGCCATAGTGGGAATTGTTTGGTGTGTTAATAAAAATTATTGATCACATGTTAATGTTTATTTATAAATTAAATATACGTAAATTGGGATAAATATAAATCCTACGAGTGGAATAGTATGCAATGATGTTGTGATGAAATGTAGACTAACCCTAGTCTATGAAATGCATTTTTGAATGATATCTCATGATCATGCGACTTAACCTCCACGGTTTCGTCAAATGAATACCCGTAAACCTAGTTTACGTGAAATGATGAATTGTGAAATGATGCATGGTAAATGATGAATTGAAATTTATGAATAGTAAATTGTCGAGACTTAGCAAAATGACCTGAAATTGAGAATTGTGACAGTTGCCCACCCAAAAAGGAATTCAGTCCCTGAATTCAGCTGGTGTTGGTCTCTGAAGTAGACTCGGTGAAAAGATGTGGGTATTTGAGTCGCATTTAGTCTTCCCGTTCCCAAGTAAACTCGGGACCTCTTCGAGAATTCTAGCGAACCTTCACGATAGGAATTCGACTTTGTTTCAACTGCTTGACCTCACGGTCTATGATTTTGCTAGCTTATACGGTGCTGAGTACATCCTATAGTGCTCAGATAGTTCTCTTTAAGGTTTGTTGATCTAAGGATGGTAGATCATGTGTATCCGATTGGAAGAGAATATTTTAAGGAATTGCTAGAAGTTTGAGGAGGTTCGTCTATCCTTTCATCGTTTTCTAATGTCATGGAATATTGCTCGGAGATGGAAAGTCTCTCCTAGAGAAATCAATGGAAATATCCAACTTAATGGCTGAATGAGTGACAAGCGGTGTACGTATCCAAAGAGGGTTTGTCGAAAGGGATGTTCATGAAAAATTATATTTGTTTACAAGGCTTTTAAATGAAGATTGTTATTAATAATTCTTGAAAATGTGACTATTTTCTTAATGGCATAATCCTTCCTAAATTATATATAGGTGATCAGGCTATGTATACTTGAGGACAAATGATGCGATGCTTGATTTAGTCAAATAGCGTTACCTTTCTCAAAAGTTTTAGATGGTGTTCAACGTGTTGTTGTGAAAAATGGTATCACAAATAATTCTTTTCAGGTTATCATGAAAATTGTTTCGTGTAATGGTAGTAAATGCTTGATAAAAATAACAGAAAAATCAATTTATTGGGTGGTGACAAAATAGCTTGGAATATAATTTGTTAAATGGTTCATTGGATACGTGGGTGAATCTTATGGAATGGTAATAGTTTACTAATCCGTCAAGAATGAAATCGGCCTAATCCCTGCTATGACAATGGCATAATGTTGCGAAGCGATTGAAAATTGAGCAAATGGGAATAGAAAATGGAATAAACGAAGGTTATGATTATCGCGGAGATAACAAAAGATAGATATTACATTGGATGGGAAAAGTGCTTATTAAAACCAGATTATGTCAACGTACCTACGGAAAGTACAAAAGAAAGATACAACCCTAGAGGGCTCGAACTACGGTTTATATATCAAAACATGAACTCCTTCTTGTCTTAAGCATTGTTGTTATCCTTGATGTTATCCGTAAGGTGTTATCTAATTCATGGCAAGTGGGAAAGGAAAAAGGAAATGACAATGGTGGTACTGAAAAGGCAAGGGCAGTCTCCCGAATCTCAAAGGTCTCATCGTCATATCTAGTAGCTCTCCTAAGTCGGCTTCCGGTGGTGCTATCATCTCAAATAGGTGGTAGTTATCATCTAACAAATGTGAGTGATATGTCAACGTCAAAGTATAGGAATTGAAGATGAGAGTGATGATGTAGGTGTATCAGCGGATGAAAAAGAAACATCCTCGATATCCGAGTCTGCTAGGATGATCACAGGGTGGTTGGGTGAAGACATGTCACTTGTGAACCATGTCAATATGAAATGAAATGAATAACCCATGTAATGAAATCATATAACTAATGAATATGCACTTATGATGAAATGATGAGATGCTATCGTGGGGTAGTTATAGTCTAGGGTATAAGGACAACCTAGTTCGCTATAACCTTTGCTCTGGTACCAATCTGTCACACCCTGAATTTACCTGATTGGCAGCGGAATAGAATACCTGGGTATAACGTTCATGGAATCTCATACAATGGTTATATTGAACGACCTAAAGTGTCGTTTTGAAAATACATCGTTTGATCATTAAAAACATCAGAGTTTACAAAATAGGTCCCAAAATGGTGTTGCAAGTTCTTGAAAATAAGTTTATCATGATCAAACATTACATAAGTGCTTGAAAATAAAAAGGTGAGACGCGTCGACTCCGCGACTCCAAGTAGGTCCAAAATGCATGTCATCATGATGTCTTAATTACCTGAAAATACATTGCTAAAAACGGTCAACAATAATGTTGGTGAGAAATCATAGGTTTATAAAAATGAATGTTATACGGTAACCTCAAGTATAATGTGCAAGACATATGTCTCATGAAAAATTGTACAATAGACCTTAAGCTCATGACCCCGAAGCTAGACTGATGAAAATGCCCCAAATGGAGTGCTTTGCCAAACACCCTGAATGTATGAAATGAAATGCATCCGTTTGACTGTTGGTGATACCAACGCGGATGGAGGCGTCACCCTCAATAGATCTATCCACTCACCTTCGCTTGCTCACAATTAACGGTTCATGATGTACTAAATAGGGGACTTTAACATGGCAAATGCGGTAACTTAAGCAATGTACATGAATTTGATACTTAGGCCCGTATGGAAAATGGTGCAATGTATTCTCCCCCGTGGGATTTGAAAACAATAAAAATGTAGACGGGGCTATGAAAACTCACCTGTAATGATGGAACAATATACTATGAAGTGAACTTGAAATAACAAGGCGCAACTCCTAGCCGCAACCTAATATGAATGAAGTATAATCTAATTTAGATTATGAAATGATGTCATGAATGCAAGTGCATATATTATCTATACCACTCGTATTATTTTAAAAACATGTATAATCGTCGAAAATTATATTTTATGTTGTCGTGTTAAGTCATATTGTATTTTACATGTATATATGGTGTAACGTTGTTCTATGATAGTTATTTGGTGAAAACTTGTGAAAATATAACTTTTCGTCGTAAAATATAATACTTGTTAATTTCTGAAGACGGCCAAAAGTGGCATCGGAAAACTAGTCGCAAAACAGTGTGTACTGAGAGTTAGGGGACAAACTCAGCATTTTTGGAAAGCTTGTTACAGTATCTAAATATGTTCAGTAGT
Organism: Artemisia annua; assembly: GCA_014162995.1. Lineage (NCBI taxonomy): Eukaryota > Viridiplantae > Streptophyta > Magnoliopsida > Asterales > Asteraceae > Artemisia > Artemisia annua. The sequence continues at coordinate 24,508 of LBNU01000231.1, forward strand.
GAAATTTTACCCATTGCGTCTAGATTTTAAGATAAATGGTCGAAAAGTATGACATTTAGGCCAAAACTGTCATTTCTGGGTAACTTTGAGTGGTTGTAGTTTACTTATTTAAAGTCCAAATGACAAACGGCCAACTGATTTGGAAAGTATTACAGGAGTACTAACTTTTGTTCCTTGGTGTCCCGACTCCATAAATGAGTCTATTGACGGGAAATTGGCTCCAAACATGGGCATTTGTGAATATTCTGGTTTTACTTGAAAATATTCTAAGTGTAAGTGCTGTCAGAATTTTATGTGAATCAAATATCTTCAAAGGTTCATATTTAATTCGTTATTGGTCCGTTTCTTGAGTTCTTTATAACCCCGGAATCGTGTTACAGTGAACTAACATATTTTTAACAAGTCGGTGCATTTTAATATGGTTTAGTGTCTTGTTTCAGTCCATAAAACTCATGCATCGGCACACTTATTTTCAGAAAATGACTATTTAGTTATGTAACTTGTTTTTGGCATAACCTTTTCGTCATAAGTCCGTTTTTATCCATTCAAGCGGCCATGGTTTCGTTTTTGAATATCTTTTCTAATTCTTTGTTTCAAAATTAGACAAAACCTAATGAGCTTACCATATTTTGCAAATATGGACAGTAGCTTATTTATAGTGTTAAAAATTGTTTTTCCTAGGTTGTAACTTGTCCAAATCCTTCCAATTAATAACCAAACATTCCTCAATCTACCATGCACCTTCCTAGGTGCCATGGGTTCCCTAACATTATTTTTCAAACTTTTCTCCATGGGTTTACTTGTTATACATTTTTAAGGTTAAAAATGATATAAAAATATAAATGAAGTGTTATAAATTTGCACATGCATGTACATCTTGTATAAAAATAACATGAACTTAGCAAGAATTTGATAAAATTTATGAAAAATAATTTGATATACTTACTTGGATGATAAGGAAATTTTAATGATAAAACCTAATTAATCTATAGGTTTATATTTCAAAACCTTGTAATAGATTATTACTAATACTTGAAATAACACTTGGTCTTGAAAATTTGATGGTTCTTCTTGTTGATGATCTTTGGCCGAGCACACAAGAGAGACAAGAGAAGAGAAATCTCAATTTTTGATCTAAAAAATTCTTAAGTTGCATGTAAATGTGATGTTAGGTGAAATGTAAGGTTTAAGTACTTGAGATTTAGTAAAGACATGTGTCTTTGGACACTACCAAAACCGGCCACCTAGGGGTGGTGGTTGGTTTTGTGTAACTTTTGTGCAATATTTTGTTTACGGGGTACCGTTTAGTGTATAGTTTGCGTAGTTTTAGCATTTTTGGGTACCGGGTTAATTAGAAATAAATTTTAACGGGACTAAACGTGACATAACAAAGTTGTAAAAATTATAAAAATATAATTTTTGTAAACATTGAGTGTTTTGATAGTTATTGCTTTGTTGGTACAATTGTTGTTATATTATAATACAATGAAGGTTATTAAATTGGCAACTCTCAAAATATAAAATAAATAACTTTTACAATTTTAGTAGCAATAGAATTAGTATATATAAATACTAGTACCATAGTGGGAATTGTTTGGTGTGTTATTAAAAATTATTAATCACATGTTAACGTTTATTTATAAATTAAATATACGTAAATTGGGATAATATAAATCCTACGAGTGGAATAGTATGCAAATGATGTTGTGATGAAATGTAGACTAACCCTAGTCTATGAAATGCATTTTTTAGTGATATCTCATGATCATGCGACTTAACCTCCACGGTTTCGTCAAATGAATACCCGTAAACCTAGTTTACGTGAAATGATGAATTGTGATATGATGAATGGTAAATGATGAATTGAAATCTGTGAATAGTAAATTGTCGAGACTTAGGAAAATGACCTGAAATTGAGAATTGTGACACCTATATATAACATGCATGCATGCAATCGGTTACCACACACACTCAAACACAATCACTTTTCACTTAAAAATCTAATTCTCTTGAAGTCCTTGAGGTCGAGTAGATTTGCCAAGTTTAGTGGCATTCGAATTTAGCCAAGATCCAAGCAACACTCGTTCCCATATCTTTGGTGAGCCTAGAGACGAACCACACCTTCTTTCGAGTCTATCTCTACTCCTACGACACCTTTTCATCCACTCATTTTGTGGCAAGGTGAGTCTACTTCACACTTTTCATAATCACTTATATTTTATAAATAATTCGAATACCATTTACTTTGCTTATTTATTTCGTTAAACACATTAATAACGTATACATTTTATTAGCTATACTATATGTCTACTATACGGTAAACTAGGTTTAATAAACATTCGACACATATAATAACGTATAAACATATTTTTAGACACGTTTCTAAGTCCTCCTCGACATTTTCAAAAACACTCCAACACTTAGAATTATTTTGAGTTAAAAACAATTTTTTCAAAAACGACCCATGTCATCCCAAAAGGACCTCGTCATTTCAAACTAAACACACAACCTATCATTTTTAAAGTCCGACCCTATTTTTCATACACTATACAATCGAGTCACATAAATGGTTAAACACTTTGGCCACGTTTAATCCCAATTCTAGACCCAAAGCTAATCGACATTAGCAGTTTTACTAAAAACCTTTTATAAGCTACGTGGGCTTATAAGCCCAATAAGGAGTTTATAAGCTTATCGTATAAGCTAGTCCAATAAACTCAGGTCCATTGTTTTTATAAAACTTAAATGGTCCTAACCCCAAGCCTAATACCCCCTGAGCCCACTGGATCTAAAAATGCTAATGGGCTTATGTTTTTGTCTCGTTAAAAGCCCATAAGCTCCAAATAATCTCTTTTTCAGAAAATAAGCAGTTTTATAAACTCAATAAGCTATTTGCAACTTATTTATAAAATAAAAATGTTAAATTTCGAGTTTGGTAAAATTTGGACTTGATTTGCAAAACTTTTGAGCCGAGGGACTAAAACTGTCAAAATAGGAAACTAATGGTAAAAACTGTCATTTTGGCATATTGTGATGAAAACTGTAAATCTAGAAACTTTGGGGTATAAAATGTAAATATAGGATATTTTTGGACTAAATATATATATATATATATATATATATATATATATATATATATATATATATATATATATATATATA
>LBNU01000232.1:0-14986 GCA_014162995.1 Artemisia annua
CTTGACACCGTCCCCCTTTAAACTCCCAAAAACATTCTGGCTTATCAAGGCTTGACGGCGTCACATCCATGCTTGACGCCGTCAAGGGTACTATTCAACAGATTTTTGACACTTTGTCGAATTCTTCACTTTTATGCTCCAAAAAACGTCCAAAATGCTTTCTTTTCCAGAATTTCTCTCCAAAGTACCTAAAATGCCAAAAGGAACGATTTAGGGCGATATTTGATCAAATAAATACGATTTAGGGCTTAAATGACCCCCGAAAAGCTGTACACTTTTCGCCTTATCAAATTGTTACTAATGATGAGGTTCGATGTGGTATGTTCGGTATTGCTAATGATAAGGCTCCAAGTCCAGATGGGTATACATCGTTATTCTTCAAGAAAGCTTGGGATATTGTTGGTGGTGATGTGTGTAAAGCGGTGAAAGATTTTATTTCTAATAGCAAACTCTTGCAAGAAATCAATCATACGATCATTGCATTACTTCCCAAGGTGTTGGGAATTACACTAACAGTTACCACGGCTAAGCATAAAGATAACCACTGCTGAAGAATGCACTAGCAGTGGAAATACATTACCACTGCTAGTACATACTATTACCACTGCTATTAGGATAACTGTCATGTATTCGTGTATAGATAAGTATAGAAAAGATCTTGTGTATATTCTATTATGATAGCATTATAATTATCTTGTAAAGGACTCCTTGTCCTATAAAAGGAGGTCCTAGGTTAAAGTTCTTCATACATTTTTCTAAGTGCTTCAAAGTGTAAACCCTAGTGATATTCAGATCATTCGTATTCAATATATTGAAGCTATAAGTTTGGTTAAACATTGTGTCACTTACATACAACTGTTCTCACTTACATTACATCATACAATCCATATTCTAAGTATTGTTAAGTATATTCCGCGTGCTTAATAATATAACTCAAAGTATCACTCTAACACAAGGTGTGTGTTTAAGATCCATCAAGTGGTATCAGAGCCAGGTTCTGATACTTTGATTTAGAAGATCCAAGGAATAAGCTTAACCAATTCACTTAGATCAATGGAGATGGAAAACAACCAGTCCAACTCTGCTCCAAGACTTCCTAAGCTCAAACTCAATGAGTTTGAGATGTGGATGATAATGATTGAGCAATACTTTCTCATTCAAGATTATGCTTTGTGGGAGATCATCTTAACTGGTGACTCTTTCAAACCTACTCAAAAGACTGAGAAAGTTTGTGACAAAGAAGTAATCACAGTTTTTGCACCTTCTACTAGTGATGAAAGAACACAGAAGAAGAATGACATGAAGGCAAGAAGCTTATTGCTTATGACTCTTCCTAAAGACCAGATTATTGCCTTTAGCAAACACAAAACTGCTAAAGAACTTTTTGAAGAGATCTGCTCAGTGTTTGGTGGCAATGATGCTACTAAAAAGACACAAAAGACATTGTTGAAGCAAAGTTATGAAAATTTTTCTGCTTCATGCAATGAATCTCTTGACAGCATCTTTACCAAACTCCAGAAGATTGTCACACAGTTGACTGTGTTTAGAGTTGAGGTTGATCAGGAAGACCTCAATTTGAAGTTTCTAAGAAGTTTGACTGTTGAGTTTCATACCAATGTAACAGTCTGGGAAAATAAACCAGAAATTGAAACTATGAAGTTCAATGACCTCTACAATAACTTCAAACTAATTGAACAAAGATTGAAGAAGGCAGGGAAGCTTGGTTCAAGCTCTAGTAGCTTGGCATTGGTGTCAACCTCTGTTGACAATGATGATAATGAAGATGACAGTGATGATGAGATTGCCACTGCTGGTTCTACAGTTTCCACTGGTAATGCTATTGTTACCACTGCAGGTTCAAAGAAGAAAGTTGCTGGTATTGGAGATCCTACATTTTATGCCTTTATCTCCACACAAGTTAATGGCTCTATATTAACTCATGAAGACATAGAGCAAATTGATGATGATCACTTGGAGGAGATGGAAATAAAGTGGCAGATAGCCCTTCTTAGCATGAGGGCTAGGAAATTCTACAAAAAGACTGGAAAGCCCATACACATCAATGGTAGCGAAACTACAGGGTTTGATAAAAAAGAAAGTGGAATGTTTCAACTGTCACAAGTTGGGACATTTTGCTAGAGAATGCAGAAGACCAAGGAAGCAGGACAATAGATCTACCTGGTACAAGCAAAAGAAGGAACCAACTGTGGAGGAACCAAAGGCAATGCTGGCAATTGATGGTGTGAGCTATGATTAGAATTTCATGGCTGATGGTGAAGAGGAACAACCTTCAGATGCTGCTTTCATTGCTACAGAACATGCTCTCGAGCCTTCTCTGACTCTGAGGTAGAAAACTTTGAAAGTTGTACTAAAACATGTAGGGCTTCTAGAGAATGTGAAAGACTAAATAAATCATTAGAAAACCATAGAACAGAGTTGTTTGCTGCTAACTATAATGTTTCAAATCTTAGAAGAGGTATATCTGTGTTAGAAAAACAACTAGAGCATTATAGAGAAAATGAGACAAGATTTAATGATGATATGGTTATTCTTAAAAGAGAGTTAGATCATAAGATAGCAGTGAATGAGGCACTTAAAGAAGAGCTTGAAAGGCTTAGAAAGGTAAATGAGAATGTCAACTTATCTGTTGATACCTTATATTATCAGTCTAAGTCAATTGATAAAATTTGGGAAGCACAAATCACTAGCAAAGCTAAGTCTGGTTTAGGATACAATACAGTTCCTCCACCACTAAGGGGTGTTCCAGCACCTCCTGGTATAGATTTAGCTCATACAAGGCTAGAGGAATTTCTGAAACCTAGTCTTAAATATGACCCTCCTAAATTTGTGAAAAGTGAGGAAGAGGTTAAGCATGAATCTGATATTTTTGAAAGTGCAAGTGACTCATCTGTAGTAGATGAGAGTGTTAAAAAGAATGTAGAGACTTCTATCCCACAATTTGTTAATACCATTACAGAGGAACCTAGGAAACAAGTTAATAAGCCTAGACAAACTGTAAGGTATGCTGAGATGTATAGAAACAATTCATCAACTCCTAGGGGTAACCAGAGGAGTTGGAATCATGTAAAATCTCAACAACTAGGTAGTGAGTTTGTAATGAACAATAAAGCATGTTATATCTGTGGTAGCTTTACATGCTTATTGTGACTATCATGTTGGGAGAAGGGAAGTTTTTCGGAAAATGAGGGTTGATTCAAACAGGTTTCAAAACAAATCACACCCTAATACACGCAGCAATATTATCCCAAGAGCAGTTCTATTGAAAAATGGGCTTAAATCTTTTGCCACTGCTAAAACTGTTAACACTGCTCACCCCAAATCACCTGTTTCAAGTGCAAAACCTAAAACAACTTTTGTTAAACATGCACAAACAGGGAAAAGGACCTTTTATAATAAAAAGGTTAATCAAAACCAACAGTGGTACCAAAAGTTAAACCAGTAGTTTCCACTGCACAGTCAAAAGTTTCCACTGCTGGTGTTGTAAATAACAACAGGGGTAATATGGGACATGCTGTGAAGGCCTCAGCACGTTGGGAATGGAAACCTAAAGGAATTAACTAAACAATCAATCCTAATGGTGTATTAATGACCTTTGATAGATTTAACTATATTGATACACGAGGCAGATCCAAGTCAATCATGGCTTGGGTCTCCAAAGGAAACTAACTCCTTTTTTATATGTATAGGGACATCCCAAGACCAAGAGATCAGATCAAGGCTATACAGATAGTGGATATTCAAGGCACATGACTGGCAACAAGTCCTATTTCTCAAATTTTGAATATTTTGATGGACAGTCTGTCAGCTTTGGTGGAGGAGTTAATGGTAAAGTTACTGGTAAAGGTGTCATTAAAACTGGTAACTTGGATTTTGAACCTGTGTACTATGTAAAAGAGCTTAAGTATAATTTCTTTAGTGTGTCACAGATGTGTGACAAGAAAAACAATGTTCTTTTTATTGAAGATATGTGTTTTATTCTTTCTAAGGATTTTAAGATGCCTGATGAAAGTCAGATTCTGCTTAAAATTCCTAGAAAAGGCAACTTATATAGCTTTGATATGAATAACATTGTTGCTAAAGATGATCATGTTTGCTTTATTGCAAAGGCCACAGTGGATGAATCAATGCTATGGCATAGAAGACTTGGTCATATTAAAACCATTAATAAGATTGTTAAAGATGGTTTGGTAAGAGGCTTACCTTAGAAAAGATTTGAAAATGATCAAACCTGTGTTGCTTGTCTCAAAGGCAAACAACACAGAGCTTCTTGCAGGTCAAAATTGGTTAACTCTATTGCTCACCCACTTTATATGTTGCATATGGACTTGTTTGGTCCTACATCTGTGAGTAGCATAAATCTTAAGAAGTATTGTCTTGTTTTGACTGATGATTTTAGTAGGTTCACATGGGTTGTCTTTCTTAGAACTAAGGATGAAACAACTGGCATCCTTAAGACCTTTATAACTGAAGTAGAAAACCAAAATGATATGAAAGTTAAAATCATTAGGTGTGACAATGGGACAGAGTTTAAGAATAGAGTTATGGATGATTTTTGCAGAGATAAAAGTATTAAAAAAGAATTTAGTGTAGCTAGAACTCCTCAACAAAATGGTGTAGCTGAGAGGAGAAATAGGACACTAATAGAGGCTGCTAGAACCATGTTGGCAGATTCAAAATTTCCAATCACATTTTGGGCTGAAGCAATTAACACTGCTTGTTATGTGCAACACGAGGATTTGATTTAGACAGGACACAAGTCCACATTATAAGAATAATTAAAAGAATAACACCTATTCAAGATTTCATGAGACCATTTGGATGTCATGTCACTATTCTCAATACCATAGATCATCTGGGTAAATTTGATGAGAAAGCAGATGAAGGGTACTTTGTTGGGTATTCTATGGTTAGTAAAGCCTTTAGGCTAATGTTGAAGGAACTGGTCCAGCAAAGTTGTTCGATCCTTATACTCTAACCCAAACTATGAACTATGTGCCTATCTCTACAGGTACATCTACTAATGATTTTGCAGGTTCAGAAGAGTTTGTTGATGATGATGAACCAAGCAAGGATCAAGAGGATGATCAAGATGAATTTATTTTTGCCAATTTGGGACTATGCAGATAATGATTTTGTTCGAAAGACTGGAGATGCTCAACCTTCCAATGATGCTGGAAAAGAAGGTTATAGCAATGTGAGCACTAAAAATTCTGAAAGCAGTGGAAATACAGATTCCACTGCTAGACCAGAAGTTTCCACTGAAAGTCCAGAAGTTTCCACTGCTACACCAGAGGTGGAAGATTCAACTCCAGTTACTCAGGAAACACAAGCCAGTGATATTGAAATAACAAATATGCCTACTGAGATTGAAATTCCTCAAACTCCCCATACCACAGTTCATAAATCACATCCTCTTGAAAATGTGATAGGGGATGTAAATTCACTTGTGAAGACTAGAAGACAGTCAAAGATAGCTGACATTCATGGATTTATCAGTGAAATTTATGAATCTAAGAATCATGAAGGCAAGAATGAATGTCTGTTCATGTGTTTTCTGTCTCGAATGGAACCAAAGAATGTATTCAAGGCACTTGAAGATGAAAGCTGGGTAGAAGCAATGCAAGAAGAGTTGCTTCAGTTCAAAATTCAAAAGGTTTGGGTGCTTTGTGATTTACCTAAAGGCATGAAAGTAATTGGTACCAAATGGGTGTTTAGAAACAAGAGAGATGAAAGAGGAATTGTCATAAGAAACAAGGCTAGGCTTGTTCAGGAGGAGGGTATTGATTATGAAGAGGTGTTTGCCCCAGTTGCAAGAATAGAAGCAATTAGACTTTTTCTAGCCTATGCATCCTTTATGGGGCTTCACAGTCTATCAAATGGATGTAAAAAGTGCTTTTCTATATGGGCAAATTGATGAGGAGGTATATGTTTCACAACCTCCAGGCTTTGAAGACCCTGAACATCCTAACAAAGTATACAGGGTAGTTAAAGCATTGTATGGATTGCATCAGGCATCAAGGAAATGGTATGAGACCCTAGCTACTTATCTTTTGGATAATGGGTTTCATAGAGGAAGAATTGATCAAGCTTTGTTCATCAAGAAAGACAAAAATTATATCTTGCTGGTTCAAGTTTATGTTGATGATATTATTTTTGGCTCAACAAAGCCAGAGATGTGCAAAGATTTTGAGAAGCTTATGAAAGATGAGTTCAAGATGAGTTCTATGGGTGAACTCACATTCTTTTTGGGACTTCAAGTACAGCAAAGGCCAGATGGAATCTTCATTAATCAAGATAAATATGTGGCTGAGATACTTAGGAAGTTCAAATTCACTGATGCAAAGTCCTCTAGCACATCTGCAGACAAAGGTACACATCTGTTTGTAAAAGAGAACAGTGGAGAAGCAGTTGATGTACATATGTACAGATCTATGATTGGTTCTTTGATGTATCTCACATCATCAAGGCCAGACATTATGTTTGCAGTATGTGCCTGTGCAAGGTTTCAGGTCACTCCCAAAGAATCACACTTGACTGCGGTGAAGAACATTTTCAAATATCTTAAAGCATATCCTCATTTGGGATTATGGTATCCTAGAGAATCTCCTATGGAATTGGTTACCTACTCAGATAGTGATTATGCTGGAGCTAGTTTGGATAGAAAATCTACAACAGGTGGATGCCAATTTCTTGGATGTAGATTGGTGTCATGGCAGTGCAAGAAACAAACAATGGTGGCAACTTCATCAACTGAGGCAGAGTATGTGGCTGCTACAAGTTACTGTGCTCAATTTCTATGGCTTCAAAATCAACTTTTGAACTATGGGTACAATTTTATGAATACCATCATTTATATTGACAATAGCAGTACCATATGCATAATTAAAAATCCTGTTCAACACACTAAGACTAAACATATTAAATTAGACATCACTTTATAAGAGATTGTTATGAGAAAAAGTTAATTCAAGTTGTCAAAATACATACTGATGATAACTATGCTGATTTATTAACAAAAGGGCTTGATGTGGGAAGGTTTCAGTACTTGGTAACAGGTATTGGAATGCTTAATCCATAAAATTTTTGTGTCTAATGGTCTTTGGTGTTGAGGGGAGGTTTTTGGTACTAAAATTGTTGTATATGTTTGTATAAGTTTGTATATGTTTGCTTGAATTTTGCTTGTCCACTAAATTTTATGCAGAGAATAAGGCTACCACTGGAAACTAAAATGCAAGCAGTGGTAAATGTTACTCTCACAGTGGAAAAAGTAAAACAGAGAAACTTCATTACATTCAAACAAAAGAGGAAGTTTATTACATTCAAAAGAGAGTACTAACAACCACCATCAAAACACAAAGATAAAAACCTAAAACAACCTACACCCTACACAAGCTACTCCATTGGCTTCTTGCCCTTGCCCTGATAGTTGTGCTTGGCCTTTTAAGCACTCTTCCTTTTGTCCTCAAAGTTTGACTGCATCCTTGGACAAGCAAGACCAAGAACTTGTGGAGGTGGCCTTGGTAGTCTTGCAGGCTTCACTGGTATGGAGATTTGCTTCATGTTGGAGAGAGCTGCTCCCAAAGCCTTAGTCAGAGCCCTTGGCAACTCCTTGGACAAGGAATAGGACTCATCGTCATCTGATGAGCTGGAGTAGAACTCAAGAGAAGGTGCAGGCTTGGCAGTCTTCTTGATTGGCTTCTTGGATGAAGAGCTTGAAGCACAGGGTGGAAAGTAACTTGCCCATCCTGATGCCTCTGAAGATGATTCAGATGACATCAAAATCTCTGTGTCNGGACAAGGAATAGGACTCATCGTCATCTGATGAGCTGGAGTAGAACTCAAGAGAAGGTGCAGGCTTGGCAGTCTTCTTGATTGGCTTCTTGGATGAAGAGCTTGAAGCACAGGGTGGAAAGTAACTTGCCCATCCTGATGCCTCTGAAGATGATTCAGATGACATCAAAATCTCTGTGTCAGAAAAAGAATCAGAAGATATGTATATTATGTTTGGGAGATTGCTCATGATGTTGTTTAGGTATTGGTTGAAAGATAGAAAGTGTTTTGGTGATACGAGCCCCTTTTTATAGGCAAAGTCAATCTCAAGGGTTTAATAATGGAGATATTTACTCTTTCCTATTTTGGTAGGTTGAGAAGTAAATATAGATAATACCGGGTTGACTTTGGGAAGATATTTGTGAATAGTGGCTTGGTTAAATTAACTTTGGTTAAAGAACACTTTGGTTATGCATATCTTTAATTCTATACTAACATATGCAGGTACATAACCAATTTTTGCTGGGAGTTGATCATAAAAAGTGTGTAATTGAGACACACAACAAATGGTTATTGATTCACCATGTCTAACCCACATAAGAATCAACTAGTCCAGAGCAAACGGCTACTGGTAAAGACTTATCGAATCCGTTTATGGTTGATAGTTTACCAAAAACTATATGGTTATCAACTCACCATATTCTTAGTGATTAAGAGTTGGCTAGTCCATAGCAAATGGCTCATGGTAAAGACATATCAAATCCGTTGATAGCTGGTAGTTTGCTAAAAACTATGATGAAAGTAGTTCAATTTACATATGTTTTATTTTACCACTGCTTTTGAAAATTTTTAGAAAAATTCCCACTGCTAGTTCACAGTTACCACTGCAAGTGTTATTTTTTCCACTGTTGAACTAGCCGTTACAATTGTTGTGTCGGTAACAAACTATTAACTAGCCGTTGAGAGTAACTGCTTTGTCCGTATATATAGGGTAAATTTTTGGGAAGATTATCTTCTTACTTAAATTAAATTTATTCTCTAAAATAAATATTTACCTAAGATAATCTTTCTTGCGCAATAATCTCAAAACCCTAACAGTATATATACTTTTCACTCAATTGGCGAGTTCTTCATTCAATTCATACTCTCACAACAAAGTTTTTCATAAAAGATACTAAGGCTCCATTGGAATTTGCAGTTGAGCACAACCAAGTGGCCTATTTGGAAAAGTCAAACGACAAGAGTGGCCCTGTCTTTCATCAAATTGTGGATTTTCTTAACACTACCCATATAAGGTATGCTTTACTTCTCAATCCCACAATCTATATCTCTCAAATCAAACAGTTTTGGAACTCTATTGAGTCCATCACCATTGAAGATGGAGATACACATGAAACTGTGGATACTCTTAGAGCCACAGTGGATGGGGTAACTATTGATGTTACTGAATCATCCTTGAGGAGAATTCTCCAATTGAATGATCTCAATGGTATCATCACATTACCCAATTCAGATATTCATAAACATCTCTCAACAATGGGGTATGATATATCTGACAAAAAGGTTACTTTCAAAAAGAGTTATTTTTGTCCCCATTGGAGATTTTTTATTCATACTCTTTTGCATTGCCTAAGTCCTAAGAAAACCTCTTATGAACAATTCAGTTCAACTATGGCTTACCCTTTGGTTTGTCTAGCCACTGATAGGACTTTTAATTTTTCAAAGCTTATTTTTAATAGTATGAAAGGCAATGTAAAGAGTCCATATAAATTTTTGATGTATCCAAGGTTTGTACAAGCAGTGGTAAATGAATTTCCACTGCAACCCCACAAAATAATTTACAAAACCAAGTGTCTTAAGCCAATAGTTTTTCAAAATATGGTTAAGGCTTCAGATGTGTGGAATGGGGAATTTAAACCACTTTTTCCTGAGATGCTTGCAAAGATTGCACAGGTACATGGTGAAGGTGTAGCAATCCCAGTTGTACCCCATAACACACCTACAGTTACAGTTCCATCTATCAACTATACCTCCCCCCCAGTTACTCACACATATGAGAGGAGGCAAAAATAGGCAATTCCTCCCATTACAACACAGCATGCTCCTGACCATTTTGGCTTAGGACAAGCAGTGGTGGTTCTAGGCTTCCACCTAGCCCAGCTAGGGTGGAGACTGAACCAGTGCCCTATGATTCACCTCTCTCAACAGGTCACACAGTTGGAAGTGTTGAGGGCAGTGAGCAACCTATGGAATTGATGGAACTATGTACCAAATTGTCAAACTAGGTTGAATCTTTGGAAAAGGATTTGGCTCAGACAAAGGAGAAGCATGCCAAAGACCTTTAAAGTCTACAAGCAGAGATTCAAACCTTAAAGGAAGAAGTGCAGGGGTTGAAGCAGAAGAAAAGGACTGCAAAGATTGTAATCTCATCCCCATCCTCAGCTCATGATGGTGACTCAGACGATTTAAGTGAAGATTTGGGTAATTCTCCCAAACAGGGGAGGAAAACAGATGCTGAGACCAAGGGGAGGAAGATTAATTTTGCAGATTTTGATTTTGATGAGCCAATAGGTGATACTCAAGAAGAGATTCTTCAACAGCAAATAGCTAAAGATCAACCAGAGCAAGAATATTTCACTACTGCAAATCTTTCCACTGATCCTATTCCCACTGCAGAGCAAATGGTTCCCACTGTTGGTCAGAATATTACCACTGCAGAGGAAGAACTTGAAAGAATAAGGAAGAAAAAAGGTAAAGCAGTTGTGCATAGTGAAGAGCAACCAAAGAAGATTTCAAAGAGAGAGCAAGCTCAAATTGATCATGATGCTGAGGTTGCAACAAAGTTAAGAGAAGATGAAGTTGCAATCAAGAAAAGGCAGGATGAATTAGAGATTGCAAGTTTCATGGAGGCTGAAAGGTTGAACAAATTGGAAACAGCTGCTCCTATTCCAATTTCCACTGTTCCACCTACAGTCCTCAGAGAGAAAGCTCCAGAGTTCACTTATGTGCCATCTGAACAAGAGATTGAGTTTTTGATTGAAAATGATCCAGTGATCAAGAAGAAGGCCATTGAACTTATTACAGATAGAACTTTAACTGAAGAAGAAAAGTCAGCTCAACTATCTGACTTTATTCAAATGAAGAATCAACAAGCACTTCAAGATGCAATAGGCACAGTCAGAAAAGGTCAAAAGAAGCCAAGACAACCAACCAAGGCACAGGTTATTTCACAAATGAAAACTTATTGTTGTCATGCTGGAGGTTGGAAAATGTCTCAGTTCAAAGGAATGACACATGATCAGATTGAAGGGGTCTATTACAGAGTCAAGAGACAAGATAGTGATTTTATTCCAATGAATTCTGAAGAGGAAGAAAGAATATTTCCTAAGTTTAAAAGGAAAGCTACAGATTCTGAAGAGCAAACCACTAAGAAGACAAGATTTGCTCAAGAACAAGACTTTCAATCTGAGAAATTCACAGAAGAACAGCTGATTGGCATGATTTTGATTGAAGAAGAAGATTTTTATCCAGATCCACTGCAAGTCAGACATCCTATTGTTGATTGGGAAGTTTACACTGCTAGCAACTTTGCTCCAACATAGAAAATTACAAGGCTAGGTGGTGAAACTTCATCTTTCATTCAGTTTGAAGAACTCATCAAAGCATGTGATAGAGATGATCTTGATACATTGTGGAGATTGGTTCAAGAAATATTTGATGCTGACAGACTCAAAGATGTGAAGGAAATGCAGCTATGGGTTGATCTAAGAAGGCTCTATGAACCTGATTCTAATGATGATTTCTGGAAGTTTGAATCTTCATGTCCCAGTACTACATGGACTTATTATGATTCATGTGAAGTTCATCATGTTTCTACAAAAGCTGGAGTGGATGCATTTATGTTTGCTGAGAAGGAATACCCACTCAGAGCTGGAACTCTCACTGTGATGTTATCTACAAGGATAAGAGTTCATGAAGATACTGAGAAAGTCAGAGCTTTGATACATAGGATTCAAGATCAATGTTCAAGAGCTATTCAGGCCTTAAGAAGAAAATGAAGTGTTTGGAAGAATTCCCATATCCTCACAGATGTAGAATGATTAAAGAAACTTGTTGATTTGCAGAGAAATCACAAGTTTAGGGGAGGATTGTTGGGAATTACACTAACAGTTACCACGGCTAAGCATAAAGATAACCACTGCTGAAGAATGCACTAGCAGTGGAAACACATTACCACTGCTAGTACATACTATTACCACTGCTATTAGGATAACTGTTATGTATTCGTGTATAGATAAGTATAGAAAAGATCTTGTGTATATTCTATTATGATAGCATTATACTTATCTTGTAAAGGACTCCTTGTCCTATAAAAGGAGGTCCTAGGTTAAAGTTCTTCATACGTTTTTCTAAGAGCTTCAAGGTGTAAACCCTAGTGATATTCAGATCACTCGTATTCAATATATTAAAGCTATAAGTTTGGTTAAACATTGTGTCACTTACATACAACTGTTCTCACTTACATTACATCATACAATCCATATTCTAAGTATTGTTAAGTATATTCCGCGTGCTTAATAATATAACTCAAAGTATCACTCTAACACAAGGTGTATGTTTAGATCCATCACAAGGTAACAACTCCTTCTCGTGTTAATGATTACCGCCTTATTTCATGTTGTAATGTGATTTATAAATGCATAAGCAAGATCATTACAAACAGAATTAAGGATTGTTTAGATGACATTGTTAGTGATATTCGGTCTGCTTTTATGCCGGGGAGATCTATGTCGGATAATATTTTACTTGCTCAAGAGCTTATGCATAATTATCACTTGAATAGAGGCCCTCCTAGATGTGCTTTTAAGATTGATATTCAAAAGGCATATGACACAGTAAATTGGAAGTTCTTGGAAGATATTTTATGGGCATTTGGGTTTCACTCAAATATGGTTAAGTGGATAATGGCGTGTGTTACCAGCACTTCGTTTTCTATTAATATTAATGGGGATTTACTTGGTTACTGTTGGGTTATAAAGTCAAAGTACTGCTGAAGATCAAAGTACCGCTCTTATAAAGAAAGTCAAAGTGCTGCTTATTGAAGAAAGTCAAAGTACTGCTCATCAAAAGGACTGCTATGATAAAGGACTATAATGCAAAACGTTTAAGGATTATTATGTAATTCTAGAATGTTCTTAGTTTAGAATTAGTTTACTTGTCGTTCAAGTATTGTAAACCGACTAGGGTTTTCCTTATGCCTATAAAAGGATCCCTAGGTTGGCATTAGAGATATACTGAAGAAACAAGCAAGGATGCACTCTGGAATAATCAAGATAATTGGGAAATTATAAGCTGGAGGTTCTTTGAATCAGCAGGAGTGCATGTATTGGAATTAGAAGATGGTACCATGATTCATATGCTAGCAGAGAGAAGATATCCTCTTACAAGAAGTCTTATGATCAGAATGCTAGAACATGGTATGGAAGTTGAAGATGAGAATGATATAGCACTTATGGTGATTGAGTTATTCATCAAATGGACAACTTTGGCAGATGATGATGCATGATTACTGGTATGGTTTTGACATATATTTTTTGAATAATAAATATTTTATTCAAAGTACTGCTAGACCAACAGTACTTTATCAAAGTACTGTTTGCAGCATAAAACTAGTAAAAGTACTTTAATGAAAAACAACAATTTTTGTAAGTGTGCAAAATATTTTTTGAAGCACAGAATAAACAGCAACAAAACATTTTTGAGTAACACATGGTGTTAGTACTTGTACTACACAACAAATGGTATTCAACTCACCATGTTTAATAAACAAGAAAGAGTTTGACTCATCATGAGGGTACGGCTCTGATGTGATTATCAAATCCGTTTTTAGTTGACAATTTACTAAAAATTGTATGGTTTTCAACTCACCATATCTGTGATAGTGAAGAGTTGGCTAGCCCACAAGATAATGGCTTGTGGTAAAGGCTGTAGAAAATCCATTCATATGGTAATTAGTTCACCATGGTAGTGATTGTACTAAAAGAACTAGCTAGTCCAAAAGCAAATGGCTCTTTGTAAAGACTACTCAAATCCGTTGATAGCTGATGATTTGCTAAAAATCATATGGTTATCTGTAGGACCGGAAATATACAAGATTTATGTGGTTCAGGAGGTCTTGGTTGATCAAACATGATGAATGGATACATGTTTCTAGTGAGAGAAAGTAGAGAGAGGGTGGAGAAAATAAAGAAACTTTTATAAATGAAACAATACAATACAAATGTAACACTTTCCCACACCCCTCATGGAGAGTCATGAGGGGTATTTATAGGCTCCTAACACTACATGTTTGGCTACTTGACAATAGTAGACCCTGTAGTATCTAATCTAGTCCAATTCACTTGTGTGACGTTATCTTTATAAAAAAGCGAGGCTAACATTATCAATGTACCATGGTTCTTAAACCTAAACATTAGCTACTCCAGAGTTAATGGCTTTGGTAAAGAGACATCAAAATCCATTATTTTTCAATGATTCACCTCTCACAGGAGTTTACACACCTGGATGTGATGAGAATAGTATGAAACTTAGTGATCTGATGTACAATTTGCCATATGTTGCTGAGTAGCTGTAAAGACTGTTGCTAATAGTTGCTGATAAGGATTGCTGATAAAGATTACTTTGATGATGATAATACAATCACAGTGAGTACAAGACAGATACAATCATTCCTTGAAGATAAAGTGTCAAAATGCTAGAGTAATTTTGGCCATGGATTTAAGGGAAGGAACAAAGGAACTTGAAATCACAAGTAGAATTCAGTTAGGAGAGGATTGTTGGGTTTATCAAGTCAAAGTCTGCTGAAGATCAAAGTACTGCTCTTATAAGAAGTCAAGTGCTGCTTATTGAAGAAAGTCAAAGTACTGCTCATTCAAAAGGACTGCTATGATAAGGACTATAATGGCAAAAGCGTTTAAGGATTATTATGTAATTCTAGAATGTTCTTAGTTAGAAATTTAGTTTACATACTTGTCGTTCAAGTATTGTAAACCAACTTGGGTTTTTCCCTTATGCCTTATAAAGGTCCATTTAGGTTGACATTAGAGATATACGATTTTAGGATACATGCAAGTTAGATATTAGAGTTTATTTAGGATTGTTGGGTGAATCTGTGGTATGTAAGCAGGTTCAAAGG
>LBNU01000232.1:15511-81439 GCA_014162995.1 Artemisia annua
CAAGACAGATACAATCATTCCTTGAAGATAAAGATGTTAAATGCTAGAGTAATTTGGCATGGATTAAGGGGAAGACAAAGGAACTTGAAATCAAGCAAGTAGAATTCAAGTTAGGGGAGGATTGTTGGGTTATAAAGTCAAAGTACTGATGAAAATCAAAGTACTGCTCTTATAAAGAAAGTCAAAGTGCTGCTTATTGAAGAAAGTCAAAGTACTGCTCATCAAAAGGACTGCTATGATAAAGGACTATAATGCAAAACGTTTAAGGATTATTATATAATTCTAGAATGTTCTTAGTTTAGAATTAGTTTACTTGTCGTTCAAGTATTGTAAACCAACTAGGGTTTTCCTTATGCCTATAAAAAGATCCTTAGGTTGGCATTAGAGATATACGATTTTAGAGATACATGCAAGTTAGATATTAGAGTTATTAGGATTGTTGGTGAATCTGTGTATGTAAGCAGGTTCAAAGGTTTTAATATAATCAAAGTTCTTTGTTAATTCTTCTTAGCCTTGTTGAAGTAGATTCCGCATACTTAGCAAAGTACATCAGTGTTTCATTGTTAGTAGTTAACGATTTATCCAAGATTACTAAACCCTTACAAGCTACATAGTTAGTTTGGTCAGAGTATATCGATCCAACAGTTACTTTTGTGGTAAAAGAGGGCTTCGTCAAGGTGACCCTATGTCGCCTTATCTATTTACCCTCGTTATGGAAATCCTTGTGCTTATTGTTAACAAAAAGTTCGTGAAGATGGAGAATTCACATATCATCACAAATGTAGTAAGCTAAAAATTGTTAGTATTTGTTTTGCGGATGATCTGCTAATGTTAGCTCGTGGTGATGTGCACTCGGCTAGAGTTATAATGGAAGCTTTGGAGGAATTTAAAGAAGTCTCGGGGTTAGTACCTAGTATCCCGAAGAGTACTATATATCTTTATGTGTAACATTCATGATATGTTAAGTCCTCTATATTGCTATTAGTTTTATGAACATAAATTAATAGTCGTATGTTAGGATCGAACTTGAGATCACGGGATTGCACACTTTACATATGAGAATTAAAGTTTAATAATTTTATATAAAATGTTATATTAAATTATTAATTACACAAAACGGATAACAACCGTTAGTATTTAACGATAAATGACTAACGATCGTTAGACGAATAAAAGGAAAGAATTATTGTGTTAATAATTGGAAGTCAAGAAATTTCTGGAAACACCCCTATGGGTTTGGCCGATCGGTTATGGGTGAAGGGAAACCCAACCCAAACCTAACTTGGACTTCAAGTATTCTACACTATATAAACAAAGGCAAGGTTATTGTTTTGGGTATTCTTGTGCACACACACATAACCCTAACTAGTTTTCTCTCTTTCTTATCTTTCTAGTCGATCAAACGAACACCCTTGTTAAGGGTTGATCGATTTTTTTGGTTAAAACAAAATGTTTGGTTTTGTTTCGTAGTATTAAAACTAGCATTACTTTAATTAGATTTAGTACGTGTGTACAAGAACGTGATACAATCACACTATTGATTGTACCTGGATTGAATAACAAAAAGGTAAGGGGTTATTCGTTAATCCATTCTTAAACCCTAATTGGGGTTCTTGATTATTGAATTGAAGATTAAGTTCTTGTTTGGCTAGAACTTTAAGATACGTTTACTATTTATTGTTTGGTTAATTATATACGCATTATGATCTTGTTATTGCTTCCGCTATGCTTACTTGATGTTATTGTTTTATATATGAGTTTCATGATTATAGAATTCCAACAGTGGTATCAGAGCCGTTATAATGTGTAATTAATTACCAAAACGCATAAAAATTAATCTTGATTTGTTTTTACTCATGTTTGTTGATTTGTTAGGTTTTAAAATCCAAACCCTATTTTTTTAATAGGGTGAATTTACCTTATTTAATTTTTAGGGTTTTGGTTTTGGTTTTGATTTTTAATTTGATTAGAAACCCTAGGATTAACATATTATAATTATGCGTTAAGTAAACGATCTTGTGACAATATGTGATTAATTGTTAAGTGTAATACATGAAAATGTGCATGTGTAGCATGGATTTATTATCTATATAATTTAAATGGTTTAAATTTGCTATATGAATTAATGGTTAAGTTATCACATGTAATTTAATTGATAGATGTCGAATTGGGAAGACTCCAATATATTAAGTAATCAATTATGTGTTATGTGGTATATATTGAATTTTGGCTTACGCAATCGATTCGTTGATGCATGTGGATCTACTTCCTTTGAAGAGAGAGCCCTAATTTAATATATACAAGATAAACCTAGAATTAATGTTAATAGGATTATCGAATTAAGTTTGCATGTGGCTACATGTTTTAATACATATTAATTGTTATGGTATGTATGTTTATTTAGTTGCGTTATTTTTTATTTGTATTACTTGTTTTTTGTTTATTAATTGTGAAGACATGTTATAAACGAAAAAGGGTAATTTTTGAATAGAAAATTAATATGGACTAAATAAATGGCGAAATTTGTTTTGGTTTTTAAGAGTCAAAAATTCAAGGTTTAATTGAGTGATGTTTTTGTACCAATAGTTGAACGGCGGACCTAGTTTGACAAACTATAAGGTGGGTATAAGGTTGGTTTCGCATTAAATTGTGGCCTTAAAGAGACGCGTTTTTTAATGCATTCGTGCATATGTTTGTCACTCCGCTTGCTTGTACATCAAAATGGACTTATCAAGTACTACTATTTTATGTACAATATCATCTTAAGGGCGAATTGACCTCAATTCCATAATGATTATCCGAAACACTAAGTCTTATGGCTTATGCAAAAGCACGATACCGTGGATGATAATTGTAGGTAATTCTTTGATTGGTGAACCCAATACCTGAATCAAACTTTGTTAATTTGATCTTAGTGAATTGGTAAATAAAATTGTTTTATAAAAACCAATGTTATGAAGTTGTATGCATGCTTCTTCATACATTATTTTGATTACACACATCAAAATTAATACCCTTGTAAAATTAAGTCGAATACTATCTAATTAAAGAACACTTGAAGTTGTAACTTACGTCATGTGAGAACTTGGATAGATTGCAATGAAAAGGTAAACATCATACTTTCATTACTAGCAGATCAACTGATGTAATGGAACTATGGGTTTGCAGTTTTTAAATTAGACGACTTAAATTGAGTAGGAAGTGAGAGCATGGACTCAAGGCATTAGATGGGGATGAAACATGCTTACATTGCAAAAGCTTTTGTCAATGTAAATCCCATAATGATCTAGGAATTGAAAACTATTTGCCAATTATTGTAGGACAATTACCTTGTTGAATACTTTCATTACTAGCAGATCAACTGATGTTATGAAACTATGTCAATTAGGATCTTAGCTATAAGAAAATACTATGGTTTATATGAATAATTACCAAAGGGTATTTTATTTTCTTAAAGATTTTATTATCGAAAATACTAAAATTGAATTTTGTTTATTCTTTTAATGTATTAATGCAACGTTAAAACCATAAACGCACTTTAGACTTTGGTAAATTGATCTCGTTCTGTTTTCAAACAAATGTTTGATTAAGAAAAATTTACTTAAAAGACAAAAGAAGTCTCCTTTCCATGAAAGAAGAGTGAGACACAATCCTATTCCTTTTCATGAATGAGAAAGGATGATAGGAATATTAGATATATCTAAATTCTAATATATAACTCATAGCAAATTTTTAATAGTTAAGATAATTATGTATTTTCCATAGAGATTTCATCACCCTCATTCGGTGATTAAATTCTTAATAACAAATATGATATTTGGTTAACAGGAAAATATGTATGACATTTTATGAGTTATTATAATGTAGTACATTTTTGTTGAACAACTTAACGCTATACGTAACTGGTAGTCATAAGGGTTGTATTCGGAAGTGTTACAAAGTTCGTGAGTTTTGCTTGTAGTCAAGATAGAATTTGTTCCTTCAAATTTAATTTTGGAGTTTAATACTGCTGGGCCCTTCGTCGGGTTGTCAAGATGTTTGCGTGCGCACACCCAAGATCTCCCTTGAATATATTCAGAAGATTTGGTAATCTTGATCAATCACAAACAACGAGAAACAGAATGGTTAATTAAGGAATGACTTTAATCCATATCCTTATTAACGTCGTATTAGAAAGAAAAGGATAATAATAATGAGAAATCATTAAAAGGTTTTTCCAGGAGCCTTACTCGAGATCGTACTAGAGGCATCAGCATGTTGCTAGACGCTAACCGATGTGATCACACTATTAAGATATGTCCAAGTGGGAGCTGTTAGTTTTATGAACATAAATTAATAGTCGTGTGTTAGGATCGAACTTGAGATCACGGAACACTTTACATATGAGAATTAAAGTTTAATAATTTTATATAATATGTTATATTAAATTATTAATTACACAAAACGGATAACAACCGTTAGTATTTAACGATAAATGATTAACGACCGTCAGATGAATAAAAGGAAAGAATTATTGTGTAAATAATTGGAAGTCAAGAAAGTTCCGGAAACACCCCTAATGGTTTGGCCGATCGGTTATGGGTGAAGGGAAATGATGCAGGTTTTACCGACCAGGTTTTAATATTTATAAGTGTCTCGTTTACCTAAGGTCTACCTAATGAACTATCGGGCAGTGTACCCGGTCGTGTGGAGTCTATCTAAGTTTAGTGTCACGTATAAATGGGTTTTTATGATTGTAGAGATTATGCTAATAAAAGTAAATGACAAGACAAGTAAATAAATAGAAGAGAATCAAATAAGGAGAAGTAGTGCTAACCTAATTACTACTCTTGTTATTATTATGACTAGTTTTCTATAAGTGCATCCTATCATATCGTCTGGGGGTTATACACATTTAGGACCAGAGGGTTAAATCACCTAAATCTATCTTACATCTTGTCCTATTCCCGCCTATTGTAAAGACGAGAGTTCATCGAGCGGCGTGAACCTACGAAGATGCAAGAGTCATTAAGTACCTCTACTAACATGGACAAATCTAGCGGGATGTGGCATGGTCAGATCTTACACCCTCTCTAGCTCCTTCAAGCGTATCGCATTGGTAGGTGGTCCTAGGGTTAATTCGCACATGTATGGTGATATTGCTATCACCAAGTCACATCCCCATCGGCTTGGGTCCTAGGGTTAATTCACCAAGCCTCCAAGGAACTACCAATGCTCAACACTACCAGAACTAGAGTGTCTTAAGACTCGCCATGAAAGTATACAAACAATACGACAATAGATGCATAGAAAACTAACTCATAACAATAACAATTTCATAACTAGGCTAACACCAAGAGGTGTTTAGCCACTCATATTCATAGTTGCAGTAAAACAAGATTGTGTTATTACAAATGTAAACATGAATCGAATACAAGACAAAGGAATGAATAAACTTATGATTGGTGTGTGAATCCTCCCTTGGAAATGACTTGTATATGGCTAGAACTTCGTTCCTCCTGCTCCCTAAGTTTCTCCCAACTTCTGTGTGGTGAAGAGTGAATGAATAAACTCGGAATTAGGGCTTGTAGTTATAGGCCCGACTTTGCTACGGCGTAGCTGATTGAGTTGCTACGCCGTAGCCTTTGTAAATATTGACTACGCCGTAGCTTGATCAAGTGCTACGGGCGTAGTTTCTTCTTTAGATGCTTCTAACGCGTAGTTATTTAGGGAACTACATTGTAACTTCTTCTTTGGCCACGTGAGTTCTTTACTGCCTCATTTTGGGGTCTACGTCGTAGGTGGAGAATTGCTACTCCGTAGAGCCCTTTAGTAGATTACTACGCCGTAGTCATGGTTTGAACTACGCCGTAGTCTTCATAAGTCCTTGCTACGGCGTAGGTAGATACACCTCTACGCCGTAGTTAGTGCAGAATCCGCATACTTTATGTATTTTCTCTTTAGTCCTTCCAATTCCGCGTTTCTTCGTTCCTTTACTCATCTTTGCCCTGAAAACAGAATATAAACAAATAAGAGTATATATCCTAACATATGAATACAAAAGATGAGTAATTAAGGGGGAAATTAACACTTAAATCATGGACTTATTTGATGTTATCAGGAAACCCAACCCAAACCTAACTTGGACTCCAAGTGTTCTACAATATATAAACAAAGGCAAGGTTATTGTTTTGGGTACTCTTGTGCACAAACACATAACCCTAACTAGTTTTCTCTCTTTCTTTTCTTTCTAGTCGATCAAACAAACACCCTTGTTAAGGGTTGATTGATTTTTTTGATTAAAACAAAGTGTTTGGTTTTGTTTTGTGTATTAAAACTAGCATTACTTTAATTTGATTTAGTACGTGTGTACAATAATGTGATACAATCACACTATTCATTGTATCTTGGATTGAATAACAAAAAGGTAAGGGGTTATTCTTTAATCCATTCTTAAATCCTAATTAGGGTTCTTGATCATTGAATTGAAGATTAAATTCTTGTTTGGCTAGAATTTTAAGGTACGTTTACTATTTACTGTTTGGTTAATTAATATACGCATTATGATCTTGTTATTGCTTCCGCTATGCTTACTTGATGGTATTGTTTTATATATGAGTGCCATGATTATAGAATTCCAACAATTGCAACTTATGCCATTTGAACGTGGATCTCTTCCTATAAAGTACTTGGGTGTTCCTCTTATTTCGTCAAGGCTTCTTTATAAGGATTGTAAAATCCTTATTGAGCATGTTCGCAAACGAATAGGTGATTGGAAGAACAAGTGGTTATATTTTGCAGGAAGGCTGCAACTCGTGAAATCTGTTTTGTCTTCTACGCATTTGTACTGGGCATCGGTGTTTATCCTTCTAACAGGTATTATCTATGATATTGAGCAGCTCATGAATGGATTTTTATGGTGCCAAGGAGATATGAAACGTGGGAAGGTTAAAGTCGCTTGGGATGATGTGTGTTTGCCAAAGTATGAAGGGGGTCTAGGTGTGCGAAAACTTGAATCTTTTAACATTGCTTTAATGTCTACTCATATTTAGAGGATTATAACACACAAAGAATCCATGTGGGTTAAATGGATACATGCGTACAAATTGAAACATCGTAGCTTTTGGGATGTGCCGTTATTAGCTAACGTAAGTTGTGATGGCGCAAGCTTCTTCAAATCCGAAATAGTGTTCGGCCTCATGTGTGGTATAAGCTAGGTAATGGAGGCAAAGCTTCAGTGTGGTATGACACATGGGATGAAATATGTCCTTTGATGAATCATGGGTGACGCATAGGGCGGTTAGTAATGCAGGGTATAATAGACGAGAAAAGGTGGTTGATGTCGTGAATGATGGTTCATGGAGCTGGCCCAGATGTGGTATGATCATTTTCCTGATCTGAGCCAAATTAACGTCCCCAATCTAAGACCAGCTCAATCTAATTCTCTCGTTTGGAGGTATAATGGAGGGTTCTATGAATTCTATGTAAAGCATACTTGGCATGCTATGCGTGAGCGTGGTGTGGAAGTAGATTGGTCGTATCTTGTATGGTCGACGTACTCTATTCCAAGACACACGACTTATATTTGGCTTGTGATGAGGAAAAGGCTGCTTACACAAGATAGGATGAGGCAATGGCATCTTGGGAATGATACTGATTTAGCTTCACTTCGTTGCCCGCTATGTAAAACTCAACCAGATTCTCATGAGCACCTCTTCTTTGAATGTCCGTTTTCAATTAAAGTGTGGAAGTCTGTGGTGGAAGCGGCTGGTATGAGGGGTGTATCCTCGAAATGGAGTGACATTGTTGCATGGTTCCTTCCAATCTCCAAAGAAAATAAGGTAACTACAATTGTTGGTCGATTACTATTGGCTGCCTCTACTTATTTTGTGTGGCAGGAGAGCGCAACAACCGAATCCATGGGAAGGGTTAAGACAACCTGATGGAGTTGCACAAGTTATTCTTGATGTGGTTAGGTTAAAGTTGGCTTCTATTCGGTTCAAGAAGAGTATTTGAGTGGATCAAATGAAGAGAACGTGGAAGATTGCAGATGTTTAAGTCGACATAGGCTAGTCTTGGTTCAGTGTAAAGGTTGCGGTCACTGTTTATATTTTTTTATAGCCTCTATTTCGTTTCTTAGGCGTTGGTTGTTTTTTTTAGTATGTGCAAAACATATTGTTTTAAGTTTAGGGTGGCTCATTACCATCCTTTTTTGTTCCGAACCTTATTCTTTTTTTAATATTTTCACCGGGTATAAACCCTTTAACCCAAAAAAAAAAATAATAATAATAAAAAAAATAAATAAAAAAAAATCACTAGGCATTTCTCCTGTAGTGAATAATTCGTATATAGTGTAGCAATAAATTTTGAATTGATTCGTTACAGTATTTCAAATCTAACTATCTTATAATGCATAAAGGACTACTATAATTGGAATACTTAAAATTAAGCCCTACAAGTTTAGAAGCTTAAAGTACAAGTGATTCAAACACAATTAGACAATTAATACCATAAATGAAATATAATTAGACATTTACAAGTTTAGAAGCTTAAAGTGCACACCACTTTGTTTTTGCCATTAAAGTTTAAAATTAATGACTTAAAATTGATCATTATGTAAATTAAATACAATTAATTAAATAGTCAATAAATACAATTAATACACTTATTAAAACACCCCCTTACATAAGAAATACAAATTATCAAGCATATTGTACAACCAACTTAAACACAATTCCTGCATTAAATGTCACTAATACAAATAATAAAGCATATTATACAAATTTTTAAGCCCGAACGGGCAATGGGCCAAATGGGCTCGAGCCCGAACGGGCACGGGTCAAATGGGCTCGAGCCCGAACGGACACGAGCTAAACGAAATTTTTGATATCCGTATATTTATTGTCAAAAAGAACATAATAAACTAAAATATGTTCACATATTGTACAAACCAAACAAACTACTAAAAAAAACATAAAATAAATAATAAATAAAATAATACAAACAAAGCAAAATTTCATCAAACTTTTGCCATAAAAAACTAATCAGTAAAGCTATTGCAAAAAACGTACAAATAAAATAAATTATTAATCGAAAAAATTAAATTAGAGGGTGCTCGCAGCTGCATCGCGCGGGGACACTGCTAGTATATATAATTCGTTTGATCACACAGCAATAAACTTGTGCTTTATTTATTGAAAAATAAACTTGTTTACAGTATACCCTCCCGATCCAGAATTATTACTGACCTTCGTATTTCTCTTTCTCCTACACAAAAATATTTATGTAATCCTTGTTGTTCACAATAGTTCTCTAGTTAACTAAAAAAAATTATGATCCATATGTTGTTACCATTTTATTTACTCTTTGAGGATGATTATATGAGACAAAGGGACCCTAGGTGGTAATGTTTTATGAATACTTACTTGTTTATTGCTTAGATCATAACCTTATAACAGTTTTGAATATTATTCAGTACTGTGAGATAAGATCATAAGAATGGTTATAATCTTTAATTCGTTGAAAAATTAAATGACATTTAAACTTGTTAATGGCAAATAGCTAGCTAGCTGGAGATCACTTTATTACTGTAATATATACCATTTGGCCAAAAAAATTTGATGTAAATTATTGACCATGAAAATCAAATGTTGACTTGATAACTAAAAATAGGTGAAGATGTAACTATTACCATTTGACATTAAATACACAACACATATGTGAGTATTATAAATAGCATGATTAGAAGTTTAGAACTACACAAATTCTCAATCCAAACAACACTATGAATATGAAGCTTGCTCTCTTCATGTTCATATGTTTCATCATTTCATTCATCTCTTCTTGCTCATCAGCGACCAACGGTACTGTCGACTGGTGGTGTGCCCGAACCCCATATAACCAAACATGCAATCACTATGTCGTCAAAGATAACCCGTCAAGTGGCCCTCTATCTATAAACCAATTCCTGGATATGACCGTACTAGCATCCATAGATGAAGCACGCATGGTTCTAAAACAAACACAAGAGATCGAGTCCAAGTACCCAAATGTTCCAGGAAAAAGCTTGTGGCGTAGCTGCGTTGAGTACTTTGACGGGATCGTGTACACACTAAACATGATTCTTAACCACACCCGTAATCCCACACCACTCGATGTCCAGACTTGGATCAGTGGTGGTTTAACATATATCAGCATGTGTAAAGAAGGGTTCGAGTTGATTAATATGACCAATACTGGCCTGCCCACAATTTCTACCAATTTGACAGAACTATTACTCAACTCTTTAAATATTAGTGCTGTCATTAGAGGTGGTAATAATACTCATGGGATTGCAGACTGGAACTTTATCCACGAATACAATTTGTCGGATTTGGCAGAAGATAAGCCAGATGTTGTGGTGGCTCAAGATGGCTCAGGAGATTTTACAAAGATTCAAGAAGCCATAAATTCTTGGTGGGACAAGAGACAAGAAGGCAAGAGGTTTGTGATATATATCAAGGCGGGGGTTTATGAAGAATACGTTATGATTGAGAAGGAAGTGTGGGATATTACTATTTTTGGAGACGGAATAAATCAGACGATCATCACTGGTGACAAGCATTTAGGTGGCAACGTTATAAATACTATAATCGCGGGAGATTTAAGCGAAACATCAACTTCTCGTGAGTTTTATGTATAATAGTTCTTTTAACGGTAACAATTTGAAGGTAGTATGTTTCATTAACTGAAGTTATTTTTTTATTTGTTTGGATTGCAGAAGTTTGGGGTTATGGATTTATTGCTCGAGACATCACATTTCGAAACACAGCTGGAGCAGAGTTGGAACAAGCAGTGGCGTTTCTTTCCGGCTCGGACAACTCAGCTTATTACCATTGCAGCTTTGAGGGCTACCAAGACACACTTTATACCCCTATGCATAAACAATTCTTTAAAGAATGCCAAATCTATGGAACTGTCGATTTTATATTCGGTAACTCTCTTGCAGTTTTTCAAGATTGTGAAATCTTTTTTAGAATACCTAGGGCCCACGGAGGAGGATTAGTGGCAACGGCTCAAGGACGAAAGTACGATGATGAACCTAATGGATATTCATTCCAAGGGTGTAAAATAATGGCTGGAGAAGATCTTAAGCCCATTATTGATCAAAAAGCCTACTTAGGAAGACCATGGCATTCATATTCAGATGCTGTAACCGTGTTTATGCAATCATTTCTTGATGATCTGGTGCATCCAGAAGGGTGGCTTGAAAGTAGTACTGGTGACAGTGCAACTGCATATTATGGTGAGTACAAGAATTATGGACCGGGTTCGTCTACTGATCATAGAGTGAATTGGACCAGTTACCATGTAATAGAAGATGTAGAGACCGCAAATAGATTCTCTGTTGAGAATTTCATTAATGGCAACGACTGGCTTCCTAAAACCGGCGTGCCTTTTACACCCGGGTTGTATAATCTCTAAAAGGAGGTAAAAAGAGGACCAAAATTCTCTGAATCTTGTAGCTTGCTTAAAATCTATTGTTGGCGGAGCTAGAAAAATTTCCGTGGGAGGGCCGAAACAAATTTTTTTCGGGAAATACATTAAATGGGAGGGCCGAAATAAAAAATTTTCCGCAAATACACATGAAATCACAAATAAATACACTAACGGGCTTAGACTTAGGGGGGTCGGGACTCTCCCCGGTCCTCACATATATAGCTCCGCCCATGTATCGTGACTTTGAGTTTATGACATGACCTTGTGTTACTATATCATTCGAGTTATAAGATGAACTTTTGCTACGTGTAGATCTCCATTAAGCTTCCATAAACTTTTTAGTTAAATATATATATATATAACGTTTTATCAAATTTCATGTTAACCCCAATACTAGCATTCTTATAATTGATTACTTGTTACAAACTCGAGTACAATATATGTGACAGTTCTAATTGAGTAATTCATGATCGAAAAGCACTTATAATGATTTCTTTCAAATAGTTTGTACACTAGGCAAGCCTAACTGGGCGATTGACCAATCGTACCCGTTTAATCAAATTTTTGTTACACTTGCTAAAGATGGAAGCACATACCTTGAGTTAAGTAGTTAAGGTAGAGTCATTAACTTTAGTAATTAGTACTTATTCTTATGATGCAACTTCATCACTGAAAACCACTTAAGGGTGGCCGTGGTAAAGGGCTTTGTGACTATCACTATAAAATGTGTGATATCTCATGTTTAATTCCTGCTAGATGCAAACAACCTTAAGTGGCCACGCCAACCTCCTGAAAAGGGAGGCTTCACCTGGTTTGAGTCTGTGTGGCGATGAGTTCAAACCCCGTAGATTAGTCGGCAAAAAAAATCAGAAACCATGTTTGATTTCAAACTAAACAAGCACTTTAATTACTTTTATTATATGTAGTCGGAGATTCTCTTTCATTAAATTTGTTTAGGAAAATTTAATCTCAAAATAAGTAGTACGAGTAGAATTGAATACTAAAAATAACATTAATGTTCAATGAATTGAACAAACAACTTAATCCTTCCAAATTACAATTTGAGTACAAGGTTTGACATCAATCTTTCGTGTGCACATTGTGTGTGTATTGTGGTGGGTTTCATTATATTTAGCCGTAGTTGGATATGATTTTCATTATTTTGAACCGCAGTTGTATCCGATTTTCTTCAATTATTATATTTTCGGGTCATATGCAATTATCTGAAAATCCAAAAATTTGTCGTATTCAATTACTTTATAGAATAATTTTTCTTATGGACAAGAAAATACAGGCTTATTATAGTAAGTGTATTACAAGGATTTCTTGTTTGCGACCTTATCCCTATCAAATGGAACATGTGGAAACTAATAGCAAACACGAAGTGAGAGAAAATTGGTAAAACACATATCAAAAGTTCGAAAATTAGATATGTTAATTTTTAGAAAAGGGATAATTCCAAAAATGACCAAGTTGCCCAATCGATCGAGATTTTTGACATTGAATTTAAAAATTCTTAAACTGATCAGTTGCCCAAAACCCAGTCAACCAGGGGACGACATGTGTCAAAAACTTGGGCAACGCCTCCTTTTTTTGGACAACTTGGGACACTTGGCGTCCCATGAGCGGCGACACGTTTTTGGGCAACCGTGCGTATGGCTAGTTTAAGAACTTTCAAATCCAAAGTCAAAAATCCTTATCGATTGGGCAACTTGGTCATTTTTGAAATTATCCCTTTTAGAAATGTCAATCAATTCTTTTTAATAAATGTTGATATATTAATATATACTGATGAAATAAAGCATAGCTTAAGTTTATAGGCAGGGACGGAGCCAAGGGGGTGCCCGCGGGTGCACGTGCACCCCATTAATTTTTTCGATATAGTGTTAATTTTTGAAAAAATTATCGATTTATCCTAAATTTATCTTAAATGCACCCGGTGCATTAAAATGTGTCTCTAGTATTATTTAGTTCGTATACTTACAAATAAAAAATAAATATAAAATTTGTAGAAGACCAAAGATAAACAAGTTTAATACATTAAAGCATAAAAGCCCAAAGATGAATAGGTTTATTAATGGAACAAGTTTATTCATCATCCTAACAATTTACAAAATCCCAAATTGAACCAATTCACCACAAAGATGAAACAGGTTGGTAAGTCGTAACATATACCTTTCAATTGTTTATTATGTCTTTTAAAGTTTTCATGTTTTGATTGGTTGCAAGGGCGGACCTATGTAGGGGCAGGGGAGGGTCCCGCCGCCCCCCCCCCCCCAAATTAACGGCACCTAGTGCAAATATTATAAATTTTAGGGGTAATCTAGTTGAGGTTACAAACAAATCTCCAATTCGGCGCCCCCCAAAAAAAATTGTTCTAGTTCCGCCACATTTGGTTGTATGAAATCTTGACTAAATTGTTGGTTCCATATAGTCTATCATCATAAATAAGGGCTTAGGGCAATAAGATAAGTGAATAACTATGCAATTTCTATTAAGACAAATAGGGATAATAAGTTTAAGTGATAGTCAACAATATATTAGAATATGAATAGTACCCCAATTGTGTTGTCATGGGGTATTTTTATTGTTGTCGTAGTTACAATATATATGAAAAGTAGTGCTTAATTGAAGGTGGCTTTAGTCTTGTCTATTGCTACCGCTACGGTTGAAAGATGTTTTTCTAAAATAAAGCTTATTAAAACTATTTTGCGTAATTGGATGCGTGATGATTGTTTTAACGACGCTTTAACTTGTGCTATAGAGAAAGAAGAACTTATTAATATTAAAAATGAGGGTGCACTTAAGTGTTTTTTTTTTTGCTATGGGAGATCGTAGAATCACTAATTAGAAGGTAATGTGTTCATTTATTTATCGTTTTAATGAAATCTTCGTTTTAATCCACTTTATATTACGGTTCAAAAAAATTTGTGCACCCGGTCATATTTCTTTCTGGCTCTGTCCCTGTTTATAGGTACAGTTTTTATGCTGCCAATGGTTTGGTGTATATAATAAAGTCTCCTTTGTAAGAGTCCATGTTGTGTAATTTCGCACAAGGCGTGAATAGTGAAACAATGCTACTTATAAGTGTAGAAGTATCACAATAGCTCGAGAGTATAACTAAAATGAAGAAAGTATATTGTGTGATACGGTATGTAGGTTGGCAGGTTACTGTAGTAACAACAGTGCAAGTGTCACAATTGGAAAAGTATTACAGTAGTAGAACTTAAAAAAGTGTCACTAAAGTAAAAAGAGTCACAACCTATCCAAGTGTTTTACCCATAGAAAAGAAAATGTCATAACTCTTTATAGCAACATAAATAGGATTGGGAATGTTATTGACCTGTTTGGGCACAAATTGGTTCTCACATTAAGGTATCACTAAAACCCAAACTGTAAATTTATACATACTTTCTAAACATGTCAATAAAACCTCAAGTATAGTGACACCTTAGAGTCACAAATAGTTTCGTCACCCAATAGTACTTTCGTAGCAGCTATGCTATTCGATCCACAATACAAATTTCATTTTAACTACAGTTTGCAAACTCAACAATCAGAAATAAAGTATCAAACCAATAGTTGATTAGAACCATTTAATTCATTTTGTTCTAATTAAGTATTCTTTGTACCTCAACAACTATCTGATATGTTTAACTTAATTGATAATTTATCAATTTATTTTCTTATAATATATTTGAACATTTGAGAATTAATTTTTTTTCACAGATATACTATGACTGCAGTTAATAATATAATATTTTCAAGTGTAATATGTATTTATGTACAATTAAACATGTATTTGTTTACACTCATTAAAAGATTTTGATGTATTTATCTACATATTTTATTACAAATAGCCAGCCACTATTTACATAATCAATTAATATCAAAAAATGCATATGTAACAATATTGACTAACTACCAAGATAGTCTGATACTCTGATATGATGTCTTTAAAGATGAAAACAATTTTATTGTTTCTTTTGTTTTCCAATACCTAATTACAGTTTAACTACAGTTTGCAACGAAAAAAGATTAAAAAAAAATCCATTGAACTTTATTTTTGAATTGAATAAAATATCGAATGATTTGCATGAACATCTTTGACCACAAAATAGCTTAAATCTTTAATACTATAAAGCAAAAAATCATTTTAATGTCTCAGCATGTTTCAAAAAATCTAACTGGACCAATAAGAGAGCTTAGTTTTGCCTACGTGGCAAAACTGAGCCACATTATTGCCTAACTGAAGTCAAATTTAATTGAACTTTGGTCACATTTGTTGAAAAATTAGTCCAGAAAAAAATAATAAATAAATAAATAAAAACTATAAATACACACATGTCAAAATTTTGGAAAAAGCAGAAGGAAGGGGGGGTTATTTCTTAAAGCTTAGTGATTAATATTAAATTTAAGGGAATATATTGGCTACGATTGCATTGTAGCCAATTCCCTACAATTTTAGCTATAAATTGTGGGTCCCTGAGTCCTTCTATGGGTCTCTGACTTCTTTCTGTGAGTCCCTGATTGATTTTCTTTTGTATTTTGGTGGAGTATTGTAGCCAATTAGCTACAATATTGTAGCCAAACTATAATTTACATGATGGACTTAAGCATAAAATTCTTAATTTTCATGTTTTTAAGTAAATTTAATTAATACCCATAACAATGGTTTTTATTCATGCAAAAGATATATATATATATATATATATATATATATATATATATATATATATATATATATATATATATATATATATGCAATTATGCATCTTTGAAATTAGGGATGGCAACGGGTCGGGTTCGGGGCGGGTTTTAGTGTACCCGTACCTGCACCCGTTTATAATATCCAAACCCGTATCCGCCCCATTACCCGCCGGATACCCGATTAATATTATCCATCGGTTTTTCGGGTTTCCCCGCGGGTTTCGGTTATCCCCAATTGAATATTATATGGACAAAATGACGGTATTAATATTAGATCACACTAAAATCTACCGAAAAAACAAAGGAAAACACCCTAATATATTCATTTTTTTTTAAGTTAAAGAAAATGAATATGTATCAAATGATTTAACGCTTTTTCATGTACAAATAATTAAAATATGTTATGTAATAGAGATACATATATAAAAATAAATAAATAAATAATGGAAGAAATTATATATAATGTATATATATTCTAGTTAATTATAATATCAATGAAGCGGGTATAGATTCGGATAAACGGATACATGTACGGGTAATCGGGCGGGTATTACCAGAACCCGTACCCGGCTAAAAAATTATATCAATACCCAAACCCGCCAACCCGCCTCCGAACCCGACCAACCGGTTCGGGTTTCGGGTGCTTTTGCCATCCTATTTGAAATGATATATGTGCAAATGCTCCTTCTTTTAAAATAACATTTATTCTTGTTGTTGTTATTGTTGTTGTTATTATTATTATCAAACTTATCGCAATACTAAAGTTTCGTACACATACGGGCTATAAAGTATATCAAGCTAAAACACGGGGATTAAGATATGCATGTAAATACATGAGACAAAGGTTTTCAATTGTAAAATAAACTATCTTTAAAATAATGTTATAAAATTAAATTAACTTTTATATTTTAATTGCAATACAAAAGTAATAAAGCAAAAGTAATAAATTAGTATAGAGTTGGGATTAAATAAGAAGAATAATAAAAATAAAAATGATAAAAAGTAATCACAACCAAACATTTTAGATACACCTACAAAAATGGATGCATTTTCATTCAAATTTTCCCTCCCAAATTAAAATATGTAGGTAGAATTACTTCTTACCCTTCTCATTTTAATTATTCTTCTTATTGGATCCCTTCTCACTACAAGTATATACATATTGAGAATTTTTCTAAAATTAATAATGTTAAAATTTCCGGAGCAAGTCAAACTAGTATCATGATAAAAGAAAAAAGATGTATAAACTTAAAATTCCGAAAATGTATAACCATTTGGCAACGAGTACAACACATATATAGGACTACTATAAATAGCTATCAAGAACTACAGGAAATAGTATATCCAAACACAGTAACACACGGCTATTACTATGAAGCTTGCTATCTTCATACTCATAAGCTTCTTCATTTCATTAATTATTTCTTGCTCCAAGGGAACCACCACCAGTGGCAACATAAACTGGTGGTGCACCAAACCCCACACTACGAAACATGTAAGCACTATATCGTAAACCATGGCCCTTCCGATGCCAACACATGAATAAACAAGTTCCTAGATATAACTGTACAACCAGCCATTGACAAAGCAAAGTGAATCTAAAACGATCCCAAAAGACCGAGTCAACATACCCAAATGTTTCAGGAAAAATCTTGTAGGGTAGTTGTGTTGACTACTTTAATGGTGGTGTGTTCACACTTAACATGGTCCTTGATCACACCGTCGAGCCAACCCTCTTTGATGTCCGAACATGGCGGTATGGCACAATTTTGAGTTATATTAACATGTGAAAAAGGGTTCAAGTTGTTTAACATGACTAACACGTTTCTACCCACAATGTCTACTAATTTAACAGAACTACTACTCAACTTTTTAGCTATTAGTGTTGTTATTAGAAGTAGTGACAATACTCGAATTGGTTGAAGCGAATTAAAGCAAATAATACAAGCTATCTAACCCTGGCAGAAGACTCACCAGATGTTGTGGTGGCACAGATGGCTCAGGCAATTTTACAACAATACAAGAAGCTGTAGATCATTAAGTGGGACATAGTAAAGGAGGCAAGAAGTACTTGATTTACGTTAAATATGGGGTTCATGAAGAACATGTTATGGTTGCTGAATATTATGATATGTTGACGAAATAAATAAGACGGTCATCACATGTAACTGGCATGCAGGTGGTGACATGCTGGAAACTGCAAAGGCTGATGAGTTGAAGGTATCTGCAACGTTTCGTAAGTCCATCTCTTGTAATCAATACTCATATTTAATTTTCTATTTATTTTTACTTTCCGTGTAAGTGACTGTTGCAGATCATGTATTCCAAAGTAGCCCATTTATATTGTATTGTGTTTGGCGCACAATTTGTAGGAGCATATTGGTCAAAACAAAAAGTTCGTTATAAATTTCTTAACTAAATTTTATATATGTTTATATGTAGAGGTGTATGGCCATGGATTTATTGCTAGAGACATGATGTTCAAGAACACGGCATGGAGGGCATGTTTTAGACTTTTAGCCCTTGTCTCAGGGTCCGACCAATCAGTCTTCTACCATCACAGCTTTGAAGGCTACCAAGACACAATTCTTACTTACAATTCCAGACAATTTTATGAAGAATGCCAAATCTGTGGAACTGTAGATTTCATTTTCGGCGCTCGTGTTGCCTTCCAAAATTGTGAGATTCCTTTGAAAACTAATTACGGGAGGAGGATTAGTGGTGACTGCTCATGGAAGGAAGGTACCTTTTACATTTTGACCATATTCATTTCTCTTTTCTACTCGTATATATCATTGTTTCACTTTTCATGCATCGAGTGAATTATGTATGTATTGAGTTCTGCAAAGTAAAACTTATTAGATTCGTTGAACCACGGTGTGAACTTACCAAGGGTGACTTTTATGGGTAAACAATTAGCCATGTAGGTTTTATCCATGTTCAAAGATTTGTGGGTAATCCGTGAGTATTAGTTTATTAGCCACAAATTCTTCCGCGTGTATTCGATAAGATACTTGTAGCGCATTAACGACTTCAAAAATTTACTAAGTTTAATCCACGTTATTTTCATCCGGAGCTATTACCAGAGATACGGTCATTAAACATGCAATAATTAATATATTTATTATAAGCTTATAATTTCTTGCCAATTTTCAACTTGAAGTCGTCTAGTTCTTTAATCGGAT
The DNA here is from genome assembly GCA_014162995.1 of Artemisia annua. NCBI lineage: Eukaryota > Viridiplantae > Streptophyta > Magnoliopsida > Asterales > Asteraceae > Artemisia > Artemisia annua. Next base: position 34,864 of record LBNU01000232.1, read on the forward strand.
ACCAAACAAAACCTTGACTTTCACACTATGTAATATATATCATATTTTGAGTTAAATACTTAAATAGTTTATAAAGTAAGTGTAAGACGTTTTTGCACACAATTGAGACTATACCTTATGGATTTCCGGATGATCAAATATGACCTTATTTGAATTGTCGTCATCTACTCAAAATCAAATATAAGACTTCATACTACTATATACACAAAACGTACGACAACAAGCTATTGTTCGCCAAACCTTGTACTCAAAGTAACTATAAAGGATTTGTGTGTTCATTGAACAAGGATGTATAAATATTGATAAATAATACATTAATACGTAAGATTATCTGTCATACTAAGAAATAAAAACTCAAAAATACCAAAAAAAGCTTGAGTTTGTATTAGAAAACAACACGCATATAGAACTTTATTTGCTGTGTTAAGTCAAATATTAGATCATATGTTAAATGCAAATCTTGACCACAAAATTTAAAGCAGAGGGAATGACATGATAAAAAGTAAGTTGTAAATGTGAAATGTATAACCATTGCGTTTGGCATGTAAACACATACAGGACTATTATATATAACGTAACGAACTACCCAAAATCAATATATCAAAACACGAAATTATGAAGCTTGTTCTCATCATATTCATATGTATATTCATTTCATTCATCATCTCTTGCTCATCGGAAACTACCACCTCCGGCAGCATAAACTGGTGGTGCACGAAAACCCCGCACTACAAAACATGCAATCACTACATCCTCAGCCAAAAACGTCACTCCTTAGCCATAGTATCTATGAACCAATTCCTAGATATAACTGTACAAGCAGCCATAAATGAAGCACAAGTGACTCTAAAACGAGCCCAAGGGATCGAGTCCACATACCCAAACGTTCCAGGAAAAAGCTTATGGGGTAGTTGTGTTGACTACTTTGACGGGATTGTGTTCACACTAAACATGGTTCTTGACCACACTCTCGAGCAAACTCCACTTGATGCCCAAACATGGCTAAGTGCAGGTCTAAGTTATATCAACATGTGTGAAAAAGGGTTCGAGTTGATTAATATGGCCAACACTATCCTACCCACAATTTCTACAAATTTGACAGAACTAATACTTAACTCTTTGGCTATTAGTGTTGTTATCAGAGGTGGCGACACTCCTGATTTTGTGGATTTGAACTATAGCAACAAGCACAAGCTGTCAAATTTGGCAGTAGAAAATCCGGATGTTGTGGTGGCATTAGATGGGTCAGGAAATTTTACATCGATTCAAGAAGCTGTAGATTCAGCAGGGTCCAGGAGACGAGGCAAGAAGTACGTGATTTACGTGAAGGCTGGTATTTATCAAGAATACGTTGAGATTCAGCACAAAGTACGGAATCTTAAGATGTTTGGTGATGGGATAAATAAGACAATCATCACCGGTAACAGGCATGCAGGTGGTGACACACTGGCAACGCCAAAGGCTGGTGACTTGAAGGAATCAGCAACGTTTAGTAAGTTCAATTATGTCTTGTTTTGTAATACTCACAACGCGAAAAATGTCCTTCACTGACACTTAGAGTGTCGCCAATAGTATAAATCAGTCACAAAGGTGTTTATTTGTTTCACGCTTTCACCTACACATAAAATGAGTAAGCTGACATGGATAAAACCCTACTGTGTCTTCCACCAGATCTGTTCGGCTGTTCCCGGAGTACCTATAGATATTGACGTAACAGAGTGGAGAATAGATCGTTGACCTTTTTCTCACATAAATTCAGAATAAAATAAGTTGGTATAAGCACGCTTTTCAGAAAATGTCAGTAGCGACACTTTTCAGGCGTCACTAGTTACAATTTCTTTATAGTGACTTCTAATTTTGTTTATTTTTTTTTTTAAAGATTATTGCAAGTGAAAATTCTGATTCTGTGTTTATAATACTTCATTTTTGGTATATTTAAATCTCTCAAAATCGCTAAAATTATATGTTTTTGTGTTTTGTATATATGTTCCGGATTTGATGTAGAGGTGTATGGTCGTGGATTTATTGCTAGAGACATCACGTTCCAAAACACAGCGGGGCCAGATGGCGGCCAAGCGCTAGCCCTCCTTGCCGGCTCAGACCAGTCAGCATTCTACCGCTGCAGCTTTGAAGGCTACCAAGACACACTTCTTACTCAAGATTCCAAACAATTCTACAAAGAATGCCAAATTTATGGAACTGTTGATTTCATATTTGGCGACGCTCGTGCTGTACTCCAAGATTGTGAAATCTTCCTTCGAAAACCACTACCTGGTGGAGGATTAGTGGTGACGGCTCATGGGCGGAAGTACCATAACCAAACGGGGGGATATTCATTTCAAGGGTGTAACATAACTGCTGCAGATGATCTCAAGCCTGTTATACGTCAATACAAAAAAGCCTTTCTAGGAAGACCATGGTTCGCATATGCACGGACTGTTTTCATACAATCTTTTCTTGATGATTTGGTAGATCCTAAAGGGTGGCTTGATAGTTGGGGTCATAATAAAACTGCTTATTGTGGAGAGTATAAAAACAATGGAAAAGGTGCTTCTACTCATAAAAGGGTGCAATGGCCTAATTACCAAGTTATCACAGATCCAAAGATCGCAGAGCATTTCACAGTGGTTCATCTTATTTCAGGCAACCGATGGCTTCCGACAACTAGTGTACCTTATATATCAGGACTAGAAAAGTTGTAAAGATAAAGTCAAACTTATAATAGAATGTACAGCTGATCACATGTATATTTTAACTTATTAAATATATAACATTATGTGGTGATTGAGTGTCAAGAAAACAAAATTTTGACCGTATATTTACAAGAAAGTATTCATTTTTGTATCTCTATTGACAAGCTTTGACTACAACAAGCTTTTTCTAAAAGGATTGACAAAATTTTAATACCAATAGTATATATTCTGGTTGTTATGGGGTGGCTGGTTCTGAATCTTCTATGGAATCTTGAGTACTCTTTATAAGCATATCATAGTTGATGGAAGCCAACTGCGACAGATTCTGACCACAAAATCAAAAAAGAAATGTTTGAATATCTTTGTATCATCAGCATATGATTAGAAGCATTTATTCAGATTCAAACTAACCTTAAACGAGAAATTACTAAACGAATAATTGGCTTTATGATGTGAAGATCCAAAGTCTGCCAGGTTAGTACATTGGTCACCCTGTTTCAGTAACAAAACGAGTGAATAGTTTATAATAATTATGTTTTTTTGGTAACTTGTGACAAAATGACAATGTGAGGATAAATACTTCTTCGTCTGCCATGTTGCTGTTCGAACTGTCACCAGAAGAAGTGCTGCTTGCTTCAGACATATCATCAAAATCGCTACCTCCATCGATATGTTCTTCATCTGGATTCCAGATATATCGGCTCATAAAATAACTGGTATCAAGTGCTTCAGTAGATGGTATGAATGTTGCCTGAAATACATAACACTTCAGATTGGTTTCTAACATATAAATCGTAGCGTATTGAATGAAATGATTTTTAAAACCTTCTGTTTTGCTAGTGTGTCCCAGTTGATGTTCTTAAAAAAAGGATGCCGCTTCACCTGTCAAGTAGAAAATTACTAATAATTTTAGGGGCTTTTTTCAATGTCGTGGTGAACTATATTACAGTATATAGAGAATATTTTACCTCTCCAGCGCCTGTTGCACCTAGGCGTTGTAGTGGATTGTCAATCAGCAACCTGGCATGAAGCAAATAATTGTTCTGATCCATCACAGATAGAGTATAAAAAATAGTAATCATCAAAGTTAGCACATATATCTCCATGTCACAATTGACTAAAGAATCTCATCAATTCTTTTGCTCTCCTGTTCTTTGTTTTGGACTCGGGTTGGGTCAGATTTTGTAACAGGTAATCTGGTAAATGGTCAGGTTGGGTCATAAAAATTAAACATGGTTATAAACGTTAAATATATGATTCTATGGACAAGTTCGTGTATCAAAAGTATTACTGTATTTATTAATAAATAAATAAAGAATAGTAGAATACTTTAAAAAGAAAACCTTTTGCAAATACAGAAGTATAATACGGAGTATGATTTTATGCACAGAACTTGAACTTTAAAGTGTATAGAACCGGAAACTAAATTAATATAATGATTCTTATAACAAGGAAGATATTAACACAACCACTTCAGCCATCTCCTTTACTAAGATCCAATTGACCCATATCATACCATTTTGACCTGTTTAAATTCATATGTTGCAGCTGATGCTCATTTTGACCCGTAAAGTATTTTCTTATGCCCAAATAGATTATTTGGTCCAACTTTAATGTGCTTGGGTTGGTATTGCCAGGACTAGTTCGACATCTACTTCTAAGGAGTGTAAGGAATAGCATACCACACAGCATTTAGGTATGGCTTCTGACAAACATTTTCTTGAATAAAACTCCAAATAACCAAAATCATACAATAGAAAATAACATCGTCAAAGAAGAGCATTAGGCATGGACCATAAACTAATCAAACTGATCTACAGGAACATCAAATCGCATAATGATAAATGTTCCAATTTTAAATGACTCGGCACGGGAACATTTTGCAATACCGTTTTGCAGTTGTGGAATTCATTGTTTGGTTAAGAAATCAACTCTTGAACATATGTCACAACAAGAACACTTTCAAGCTAGAAATACCAAATTGAAAACTACTTCCTGTTTTAGGCCATCTTTAGGTCCTATGATGTATTTCTACATTACATATGCAGTAAAATATGGCTGCCAGGCTGGCATAAAAAAAGATGTATGGACTACTGCAATTTCAAAAGCGCACAAACTTACTTGTCTATCAAATCATATGCATCCAAGCTCATGTCCTCAGGTACTTGAGGCCACGGTATTTCTCTATTCATAATGTTGGCAAAAATGTGCTGCACCAAAGCAGAACAACTATTTTTCAGCTATACCCATTTTTTAGCAAAATTACTATATTGTCAGATTCATAGCCTACACACTAAAACCAATATTCATTGTGTTCACTAAACAAAAAATAGCTATACCATGTCTATATGCAATGACTTAACAACTAACAACAAAAAAAGGATTTTTAGTAGATATTTTGCTCTCAAATAAGCCTCTAAATTTGTCAACTCTATAGCCAATAACCTATCAATTAAAATATAATTATTGATAAAAATAATGTACTGAATTTATTTCCCAAAAAAATAATAATAATAAAAAAAAAAAAAAAAAAAAAAAAAAAAAAAAAAAAAAAAAAAAAAAAAAGGAGTTAGACGTTGGACATAATTGCAACAAAATATATGCAGATTGGATTGAAAGACCATACCTGTGGAGATTCTGCGTTGAATGGTGGAATTCCTACAAGTAACTCAAAAAGTATAACACCAACAGACCACCAATCAGCTGTTGCACCTGATAAGTTTAAAAAAGGGAGGAAGAGGAAGTTAATAAAACATTTGTTATTAGAATGTTCATAATAAATTTTAAATGTAATTGTCCAACCATGTCCCATTCCAAGAAGTATTTCAGGTGCCAAATAGTCGGGGGTACCAACGACTGAAAGCTTTTGTTGTTCTCTTGTCACTGATGATGTTGATTCTGTTTTGACTTCATTATCCTGAAAAATAGCAGTCCTGATGGTTGTTGACCCTGATAAGTCCTCCGTGCTGTTTATCAGACCAACCTTTGATAGCCCAAAATCTGTCAGCTGTAAAAAAACGAATTAGAATTGTAAGATGAGTAAAGTTGCTTGATTAAAACTATGAAAATCAAGTAAAATGATTACACTCATAAAGCAAAGGAGAGATTGACCTTGATGTGACCACATGGACCAATTAACAAATTGTCTGGCTTCAAATCTCTATGGATGACGTTTAAAGAATGCAAATACTCCAATGCAAGAACCTAACATAGATGCATTAGATCCTAATATAGCTGCATGCTGAAAAAAGCCAGTAATAGGATATAGATATAAACAACTCACAAGTTCTGCAATATATACACGTGCCATGTCTTCTTCTAAGCAACCTAGATTTCTCAGCAAGGAGAAAAGATCTCCCCCATTTAAATACTCCATCACCAAATAGAGATTTTCTCTACATGTGAAGGAGTAGTAAAAACGTACCTGTTCATCCGATCGGCAATCAGCTTGGTGAAGTTAGAGTTCAGAAATTTTCAACTGGAAGACGAGTTTATATGTGTAAGTGTGTGTTTTACTCACCACAAAAGGATTACGAGCTGATATCAGGATATCACGCTCAGCCAAAATGCTTTGAACTGCATTTTTACGAATCATATCAGCCTTTTTTAAAACCTGAAATACTTTAACAATATAAGTTATTAGAGGTCAATAATAGCATTTGCTTTTAGGAGGGGGGTGTGGCATTGCGATTTATAAATACTTGTTTTCAAGCCACAGATAATCAGTTTCCTGGTATATGGGTATAAAGAAACTTATTTTGATTAGAGCAAAATATCAGTTAGTACTGGCTGCAACAATACAGATTTTACTTATTTGAGGAGTCAATTTACATGTAAATTCTTAATTAATCAGAATTTGCAACATTCATATTGGTCATCGTGTGATTATTACAACTTTAAACAGCGGAAGAACATTCAAACACTATTAGCTGATTATCTGATTCTTGATTATTCAATAGCACATAATGACTTTCAAAACAAACTGCCATACCCCCTAAAGATCTTCCAAGAAAGAAGTTTAATTTCCTAAAAATAATTGGTGATATAGAGCTCTTACCTTTATTGCAAATACGTCACCTGTAGCCCTTTTCCTGGCTAAAAAAACTCGTCCAAATGCACCTCTGCTAATTGGTTTTATTATTTCAAAATCTTCTATTGTAGTCCGTTCTTTAGAGTATGAACTACGACCTGTGTCCGTCCCTGCTGGACTATCTTCCAGGCCCATGATACTCACTGATTCTGTTTTTTCATCCTCTATCTGCCCGCAAAGGTTTACATATTTCTCCCTGCCATATTTAAATGTTAGAAATGATTTCTAATTGGTTTTGAATCATAGAATTCCAAATTTGACCAGTATAATGAAACATCTCAATAATTTTAGAACAGTCGGAATAGTGATATTATTTGCATAGATTGACTCACTGTAATAGCTTCTCAATACGTCTTCCAAATGTCTCAACAACAAGGGCATCCACCTTTCTGTCCTGGATAGCATATTTGAGGTCTTGTAAATGAGCAAGCATCAAATCCAATGCACTGTAGTCATTAGTGTTTATGTGAGCCAGAGATCGAGCAATTTCCGCTAGCTTGTGTATCTGTCATTCATAACTTTACTAATTCAAACAAGGTATCCACATATAAACCTATGAGATGAAAATAAGCCATGTATAGCATTGATAGAGAGTAATTAGCTTGGATAAACATTACAATAATTACTCAAGCAGTCAAGCATTGAAACTAATATGTGAGGGCTCTGTCACTTCTATAAGTGTGTGTGTGATAATTTCCAAAATATTGACACGAAGATTAATTTCTTAATAGATCGTCAAAGCAGGTGGGATCACTTCACCTATTGAAACACTTTGCTTCATTCTTTAAAGAACATGCCTAGATTACTCTCTCCCAAGCGCGCTTATTAATTTGTCGAGCCTGAGCAGCTAAAGCACAGAATATATAACAAATATGCTGATCACATTTTGAAATTATACAAAAGTACAAAGCGCTGTCCAAAGTAGTTTGCCACCAAAAACTTAAAGAACAGAAGATTGTCCATAGTGTGGGCAAAAGTAACAGGATGATACAGAAATTTTGCTAACTATACATCAGATTAACCTAAGTTAAAGACCCAGAACAATATCAAATATGATAAAAAAGTGAGAAGGACGAAAGCTAATCAAGGCATATATGAAAGTGCATGGAAATGGGAATCGGCTAAAGATGTAATTAGTAATTAGCCCTTTGCTACATATATTTCATAATAATTTAGATATTGCTACCTGCTGACAATCGTCATGCTCAGATATCGTTCTCCTTCCGCTCATTAATATATCAATCTGGTTCACTCTTGGTGTAATTAGAGGTGATCTAGGAGTCAAGCTTCCAACCGAATAGACTTTGGAACCAACACCAGGTATCAAAGTCCCACGTGTGTTGCAAGTCATGTTAAGCGAACTGTGGAAGTCTTCCGCAATAAAACCAGTGGTTGCTTCATGAACACCTTCTGAAAGATCTCCGGAGTTTTGACAAGAATTCCTATGGTTCTTAGGTGATAATTTTTCCAAATCTTCGGATATACTTAATGAGGATATTCTCCTACTTTCAAGACTTCCAACAGCCATATCTCCACCTTTTGGTGTCCATGAATCAATTATCTTTTCAAGAGTTTCTGCGACTCTTTCAAGTCTTTCATTGACACTCATACCTTTCAAATCACATCTATCAGCAAGAGTACATATTCTAGAGTGCTGTTCGATGTGTACAGTGGGTATATCAACTTCACAGATACGACATATTAATGAACTCTCATAGGTTGAATGATGTTGCTCGCCTGGAACTCCAAATATAACACTCTTATATTTTGAGGTATCTAGATTATGGACATGCTCATCTTTAAGTTCCAAATTGTCTGATAAATCCTTTGATGGAGTGTCAAGAGCACTATGGTCTTTGCAAGTCCTGGCTGCTGGAGATGGAAGCTTCTTCCAAGACGACATCCTTCTATCGGTAGATAACCTAACACCTTTTAATTTATTTAGTTCTTGATTCCCTTCACGTGCATTAACGCCTTTTGCCTCACGAACTTCAATTCTTCCTAATGGGCTATTTAAGTTTTGGTATGTAAACTCTGTAACATTTTCTGTATAGGCACCAAGATCACTAAGCTGATGAAGGCCGAAAATGTGGTTGCTTTCTTCATGACCACACTCATGATGAAACTGCACAAGCCGAGTGCATCGAGTAAGTATGAATAAGAGACGGGTATGAACTTGTTTGAGAACACCCGTTGGTAAATCTTGACGACGGTCATCAAGAGTCTGAACAATGCTTTCACACTGTAACCAAAACTCGTTTGGTGTCATTTTTGCGCACTTACTGGCCATAATTAACAAGTCTTCCAACGTCTCTTTCCATTCTGGATGAGATTTCGAAGCTTCTTCAATTATCCCCACCAAATCGCCAGCAAAGACACCCAACTCAGAATTGACTTCTTCCTTTAACTTTTCAAACTTTCCTTTAAGCATTATCATAATCTCCTAAAGTCGATACATGTCAGAAAAAGGTATTTAAAGTTAAAAAGAACATGAAAATAACTACGCAAATTAGCAGCTACCTCCACATGACCATGTGCATGAGGTTTCCAAATTGGCAAAGGCCGCACTCCTTTGGAATTTAGTTCATGAGAAAAGCTCTTTATATTAGGAACTTTCCTTCTACGACCACTTGTGACACGCATTATTGCTTGAAACCTCGGTGATTGAACTTCCTTGGCGAAAGCTGGATTAGTACCCTAGAATCATATGATAAAATTCAGTACTAGAAACCACCAACTCCTTTAACAATCTAAACATTAAACCCATCGGTAACACGTATATTACCCCCATTCCAGCATCGGATGGTAGTTGTACTCGTAAGGATTTTGATTGTCCCCATGAAGTCTTTTTGCCTAGACAAAGAAATAAGATAAATCAATCATAACGATCATGAGTTGCATCTAATTCCATATCATTACTACCAAGGGTATTTGGGATTGCTTATTTTTGCGCTCCTTATAAATAATCACTTATAAGCTACTTAAAAATAGAGTATGGAATTGCTTATTTGGTAAAAAAGGCAGTGCAGCTCAAAAAAAGGAGATATGTTTTCATAAAGATAACAAAGTAGTTTCAAATCTATCTTAAAATCACTTTAAAATAAGCAGCTTCGTGCTTATTTTTCCCAAGCTTATTTTTCCCAAATAAGTAGTAGTTTGTATGACACAAACACTTCAAACTGCTTATCTGCTTAAAAATAAGAAGTTAATCCAAAACGCCCTCTAGATATGATAACAAAAAAAAATAAGCACTTTGAAATAACCATGTTCATACTGAAAATTGCTTATTATGTAATAAACAGATAAGCAGAATACATGCATCGCACCTATTCTTTAATTTATCCTAGCTAGATAATAGTACTGCATGCTAATCCTAACTTGTAATAAGCAATACAGTATATGCCATGCATCATATATCGAAAGAATGACACAAAACCTGTATCAGCTTTGGCGGGCACGTCCACACTGGAATCAAAATCAACGGCAAAATGGCGATTACGGCTGCGGCCACGAATGTGATCAAGGCCAAGAGATGAAGCATTGAGTGTATCAGGTCCCTCATTTTGACGAACATCGTCTGGATCATCATGATCTTTGAAATCAGCTACACTGTGGCTATGACGTATAGGTAGGGGAGGTATTTTCCTTGATTTTACGAGTGAATGCGACCGGTGACGATTACGGTCGGATGTTTCGACGGAATTGTTATTATTCGAGTTATTTTCGATGTCTGATGAAGGTTGTGGAAGTGACATTAGGTTGAGATGAATCGATGAAAATCGTGTTCTTCACTACGAGTGTGCATGAAGAAATGAATAAATTTATTAGTTTCTAGGTTAAATTGATGTAGATCTTGGGTCAAAATTAAAATGGTTCGAATATGGAAAGAGGTGGATTGGGTTGGGGGAGATTTTCGCGGGAAGTGGAAAATGGACACGGGTGAAAGGAGAGGTTTATTCAAATTCTTAATTAATTTTGACTTTGATACAAACCATATATAAGTAGATGTTGATGATATATATCCCAGAAATAAAATGGTATAACAATGAGTCGTATCAAAGAATATATTCCGTCCCGTTAAAGAATATATTCCGTGTGATATATAAAAGAATATATTCGATTGTGAAAGATACAGGGGCGGAGAATACCACTCTATCAATAACAAGAAAAAAGTAGCAATTCCATTTCAAATGGTTTGAGCTTGGAAGCAACCTGCTATCTATCGATAGGCGAGAACATGCTACTAAATTTGTAAAGTAATCTTTCGCTTAAACTTTCTCCTCTTTCTCCGTAGTGGCTCTTGATGACTTATGATAAGAATGGTATACACATGAAAGGAATACCATTTCGTTTTCAATACCTTATTTTTCCTATTATTAAAACCTCGGCTCCGACTCTGGATATGTGATGTAAAACCGTATGAAGAATATGAGTTACCAGTAGGGGAGCCACCACTCGAGATATATTTATTCTACCCCCCGCACGACTAGTCATGTTTTATATTAGATATTATCTGCATATGTTACTTGTCTTAGTTAGTGATACTATATTGTAGGTATAGATATACGGTGCTGACTCGGCTATTTAGTCATGAAATCCGTCCCCACTTATTTACGTATCATCAATTGGTGTCATCCGTGGGACCCGGACAAAAATCCATAAAAAACATTAATTTAGTTTCTAAATGGCAAGGGAAGACGAGTTTAAAATGTTTAAAACAATGGTTCAACCAAAAATATGAATTGGGGGCTTGATGAAATATCCCATAAAAGAAATAAAATGTTTAAGAATATATTCCGTTACGCCAAAGAAAATATTCCGTCCAATATGTAAAAAAAAAAATATTCCATATGATTGTGAATATAAATTCTGTAAAGGAATCTTTCGCTTAACTTTTTGCTTGTAAATAGCACTTCTCAAAGCCTATGTTTGGTAAAAGTAGCTGTTGGCAGTAGCAGTGAGCTGTGAGCAGTAGTTGTGAGCTGTAGCCACAGTTCACTGCTCACCGCTCACAGCTTCATAAAGAAGCATTAGAAAAATGAGCTTTCCTAAAAAATAGCAAAGCTCACATCTCTCATACCAAACGAACACTATAAATTAAAAAGCTCATTGCTCAAAAAAGCTTCAAAAAGCTTTGTGTAACACCCCCAAAATTTGTATAGCGGAAGCATTCGGGTCATGGGGTGCTACTAATTGGTAATCACAACACAAAGATATAAAGAACGGAATACATATTCCGTTAAAATACATTAGATTAAAATTTTAAGTTTACATCAAGTCTTGATAATAATAAGGTAAGCCCAAAGTTTAGTGGTCCCATAAAAACAAGTCATAACATTGTGTGAAAACACTTCGGTAAATAGTTGTGACCATCGCCTTGCCATGCCTTGCCAGTAACAAATAGTTCAAACACCTGAGAAAAACATGCTAAAAAGTCAGCAAAAAAAAAAGCTGGTGAGTCTATAGGTTTAGTAATCAGTGTGGACCAAATAGTTTTGTGTACGAGCATTACAACACATATAATGTCATACTAAATAATCTATCGCGCTAGCACTAAGTTCATGCAACCGAAGCTAGACAGTTCAGTGCGCTACAATATAGCACATAAATATAATAATCAGGGCCCATAGCGAGTGTTTAACCCAATACACTCGTAATCCGACTTGGTATACGCCCGCATTGACCCGTCTGGCCAACCGAACGGGGGGAGTCACCCCCAATAGATCTATCTATATCAATCGCGCTTCCTAGCAGGAACTAACGGCTCATGAAAGTGGGCATAACAGTGGGTTCAGGGGCTTAGGCTAACTACGCAATAGTTTTGGAAAAATAGAAATAGTATAGTGGTCCAGAAAATGTTTTGCATGTTTCTCACCCCATAGTTGTAAAACAAGTATAAGTAAAGTGGGGCTATAAACTCACCTCAGCAAATAGTAGTCTCGTAGTGAAAAGTCAAGTAGAGAAAGTGAGCGGCACCGACACGTGACCTAGAATAGTACGGCAGTATTTAGTTACAAATACAATTTAGGAATAATCGATATTCAAATAATTTTGACAAAGTTCACGGAGTTTTGTTGGTGTAAGTTTATAGAGTATATTAATTTAGTTTCGTGTAAACTTATATAACGAGAATAAAACTCATAGTTTGTTATTAGTCCAAATGAGGTGCAATAAAAATAATATCGATAGGTATTGATGGTTCATGTGCTAATATCGTCAAGGAATTTTATTAGTTTTACTCATATATATATATATACTAATAGTTGAGTTCGGCAAACGAGTAAACAAATTTTATATAGTGTATATATAATTAAAAGTTTGTTAAAGAAAATAAATTATAATTAGGACTCCTCGTACACATATATGTATATATGTATATAGTTGACGAATAATGCTAGTTTAGAAAATAAATATATATATATATATTTTATGTTAAGAAAAATAATGCTAGTTATTTAGTTGGTAAATTGGGCATGTCTCGTATACAAGTTTTAGCGGCAAGTTTGATTTCGTCATAACTTTTTATACTTGTTCCAAAAATATGTCAATAATAGCGGTCGAGTAAAACAAATTGATAGTCCGTTAAATAACTTCGTGAGTCTCGTGTTTAGTTTAGGTGTGTATTTATATATATGTAACTTTACGTCTAACCGATGTTTAAGTATTACTCCGGATTTAAACGGGCCTCTACAATATTATACGAGTTGGGCTTTTTGGAATATTATTGGGCCGGTCATCTATTTATGTTGGGCTGTCAGTTGGGCTCGTTAAATTTCTGGGCCGTAAGTTGGGCTGTGGCCCAACTGCATGTGCTACCGAATGGGCTTTGGCCCATCCTACAATCCAAACGCACCCCACTTGGCCTGCCAAAAGGGTGTGGCTCAAATTTGCAATTTCCTTGTTTCTCAGTGTTTAAGTTTTCCAGTGCAATTTTTGTGGCACCCCAGGGTACCACTATTTTCAACATAAGTGTGCAACCACATAAGATATCATCTTGTTGAAGCTTAGAGTGGAAATGAAAAAGGCCAGGAGTTTCAACAATTTTAGTGTCAAGTAAGTAAATAAACCGAGACCTATTTAGGTGTCTCTCTCGGTCCATAATACTTCTCGACAACTCCATAGTAAACCAAACCAATTTTTAATCCAAGGATTCAAGGTTGACAAAGAATAAAAAAAAAAATATATATGTCATGTATATATATTTACCGATTTGACAGCAAGGGAAGAAAGAAAAATATACAACCAATCTATTAACACAATCAATTTTTTTATACACCTCAAAACTTTACTAACACAAGGTTTTCAAAAAAATTTACCTACCAACGAGCCCTAATTTTTTTATCAAATCAAAATCTTTGTTTCTACCAAATTAAATTATGCCATACACTAATATTCCACATCTAGTTTAAAAGCCCTATGAAATCTTTTACTAATTACAAAAAAATATTATTACCGAAACAAAAAAAAAAATCCAAATCAATTCGTATAGTAACTTTTTCTTCAATTAAATCATTCCATAGTGCTTAATTTAGTGTAAATTACAAAAGCCCTAACAAATTTTTAACAATTAACGAAATAAAAAAAAATTAGGGTTTCAAGTTCTTACAATATTTTGAAGAAGATGATGAAAAGAACTCCAACTCGGATCCAAGTAGCAGCCACACCAAAAGGATGAGTGTGGTGCCTTATGGGTCGAGTGGGTTTAAAAGAAAAACAATTTTTACAACTCCAAACCTACCTTTGAACGATTACTATTGATGTTTAACCATAAATGGTTAATTTTTCGACTTTTTTTTGGTCTCTTTTAGGGGGTCTTGCTGGACTCGGATCTTGGAGCGGAGAGAAAGGAATACTGATCCCCTTGGCGCTGCAAGGAGTGGATTTGGGGCCGTTCATATTGCCTTTCTTGATTTCTTGATTATTTGATTTAATACAATCTAGGTTCTTGATATATATGTTTTTGGAAGAAGAGTTTCTGGGAATAGAGAAAAAGGGAGAAAAAGGACAGGTGAAAACGCAGCTGTTTGAGTTTTTATGGATTTGTGAAGAAGTGGGTGCGGGGCGTGGGTTTTAATACAACGGTTTCTCTCTTTTTTTTTTTTTTTTTTTTTTTTTTAAACGTTTTCTTTTTCTTTTGGTTAAAGTACTAGTAGACTATTGTTTTGTTATGAAGATAGTGGGTGGCGTATTTAAATGTATTTTTGTATTTTTGGTAATAGATTTAAGAATGTATGTATAATTATTATTTATTTCGTGACTGCCGTAGTCAAAACACTGTCGGTACGCGTGTCGTGCTGTGCTCGAAATAAATTATCAGTTCGGTAAATAATTACTAGTGTAGTCATCAAGCAATATTTTCATATTTTCTTGATAAAAATAAACGTAGGAGTGGGTTATCGTAGACACAGTGTTCGGGTTCACTTCCCGAAATAATTATGTAAACTCATGTATGCTTAGCCAAGTAGTCTGAAAAAAATAAATGGGCGTTTATTATTTAAAATATAGAGGAAAAATTACCGTTTGTCACACTTTGCGCCAAACATAGCCTCAGAAGGACACCAAACCTTCTCTTCTTTATCCCTAGCGGCTTTTGATGCCTTATGATATAAATGGTATACACCTAAAAGAAATACCATTTCATTCTCAACACCTTTTATTTTCTATTATTAAAATCTCGACTTCGACTCTGGATATGTGACGTAAAACCGTATGAAGAGTATGAGTTACCAGTAGGAGAAACGTCACCCGAGATATATTTATTCTACCCCCCGCACGACTTAGTCATGTTTTTTATTAGATATTATCTACATACATTAATCGTCTTAGTTAGTGATATTAGATTGTAGGTATAGACATACGTATCATCAGATGTCAAAACTCAAAAGTAAACTTATAAATCCATATAAGCAGATGTCAAAAGTAAACTTATAAACGCAAATAGATAATATTACACACACACAAAATCACAGTTCACACGACTCGGTCGTCTGAACGACCGAGTTCTCCCCGAATGACACCTAAGACGCGTCTTTGCGATGGTAAAGGTAATAGAGATCGACGCGCAGTAAGAGGTGTAAGACGTGTTTTATTCCCCTTGTTACCACTAGTTTAAATGTTTAATGTTTAGTTTTCATGTTTTGTTACTAAAAGGGGTAAAAGATAAAATGTACTCTAACTATTTTCAGCTTAATTTTAGGGAAAAAAGAAAAAAAAGAAAAAAAAGAAAAAAAAAAAAAGAGAAAAAAGCTTTATTTTGAAATCAACCAAGGGATGTTTGTTTAAGATTATATGTGGCTTATGAGTTTATTTGTGTTTCGGCTTATATTTCATAAGCTTCAAGTTTTCGGCTTATTTTGACACTTGTGATATGATAAACTTATACAAGACTACTAGTTATAATACCCGTGCACACACGGGGTTTTAACATAAAAATTTTATCATGTATTTAATACCGAATATATTGTGTTAAAATGTTTTGAACTTTACATCTACTAATTTAGTATAAGTCAAATTTATTTTGCAATAAAAATGCCAATTAAAAACAGTCGCAATACCCCTGTATTCGGCTATTTTTACAGTTCCAAACACCCCTAAAATTAACAATTGAAATAGTCTCAAACACCCTTGAATTCAGCTATCAAGGCAGTTTCAACCACCCATCAATTCAGCTATTAAAAACAGTCCAAAACACCTTGAATCTGCAATTAAAACAGTCATAAAAATCCTTTAATAACTATTAAGACAGCCATTAAAACAGTCCTAATCACCACTGAATCTAACTATTAAGACGGTCCCAAAACCCTTTAAAAACTTATTATAATTAGCAGAAAATAATGGTCCCACACTCTAATAACTTAAGCAAGTCCTACTTTAGTAAACCGGCTTATTCTTTTCGCAGCACATTTTCAAGTGAATGAGACACATTAGTTACATCCCTTCTAGATCATCATTATTCTATATTACAACAAATTCAAAAGCAATTAACTCATCAAATACTTGTGAGATTTGTTTTTTTTTTGTTGCAACTTTGGAATAAGGTTAATGCAACACATATCAGTGTCTGAGACAAAGGCATTTATAACGTTAACTTGGGATTATGTGAGTTAGCCGTTTAAGTATACGAAAATTCAAGAGACAACTTGATTTTAAAATTCAATAAACACATATACCATATAAGCAAATTATTATATCAAATATATGTTCTAAGTAACCTTCAAAGTAAATCCGTAGTTGATGCATCAGGTGTAGTTTCGGGGGTTTTTATGGTCCCTACTTTAGCATACTTGGTGATGAACTTGTATTCCTAATCTCTTAAAGTGTCAAGTTCAAATAAACAATGCATACGGGCCAACTTGTATATAAAACATTCTGAAAGAAACATCAATCAGCTAATACGCAAACTATTGGCACAAAACGTACACTTTTTTTTCTTCATTTCTTTCGGACTTAACAACGCACACAATACACTTTCTGCTAAAGTAATAAAAAATAGAAGGTGCAGCCTAATAGAGCATATCACTTGTCAAAATGAGTAAATTAGCTTTGTATAACGTTTTTAACTAACAGACATGCTGAGGTTGATGTTGATGTTATTGTTTAACTTTAACTATTGACATTATGTTGTACAAAATGTGCGAGTTAAGTAGCACATAATGAACGTTAATGAAGTTAAAATATGCTCCGTAAAGTTTTTAAAATGTTTTTATGGATATTCATATATAAATTTTAAATAACAATTTCATGAGTCGTTGTTATAAGTAGAATCGCGTATATTTATTTTCATATCACAGTAACTCGTGCTTACCATTTGATATTTATATTTTCGTTACTAATAATTTAGCCGTATTTAATATTCAAACCCGTGTACGAATAAATTAAACTTTTAAATAGAATAACACGAGTCCTTAATTAAAAATATTCTAATGGATAAACGTCTAAAGCTAACAATATTAAAACTAATTCGCATATTTACCAAATTTTATAATTTTAATTGATGAAACTATAAAAACTAAGACTAATACTCATGTAATTTTAAACAAAGTTAATATTATAAAGTATAAGGGGTATAAAGTGTAAGTGGTTATTTGTGTTTTTTCTAAAGTTATTAAAAAACATGAAAACTTGTAATTTTACACTTACCTCTATATAATTTATTTAAAATTCAACAACTAAAGTTTTATTAATTACTTCATCTTTTTGTAAGTTTATATTTTCATAAATTTGACACCTATATTTTTATGCATTTTTTTTTCTTAACCAAATTTCTCTACCAAATTTATTAAGTTTGACCAAAATCAATTTAATTTTGACTTTCTATTGACCAATCATATTGCTCGATTTCGCCTACGTGGCAAAATCGAGCTCTCCTATTGGTCTAATTTTTTTTGCAATGAGAAAGGTTTTGCAAAAGCACTCCGAAATGATGTAATTCTTTTATTATATAAAAGATAAGTATGAAAATAAACAAAAAAAAATTGAGGCAAATGAAATGAAAACATAAACCTAAATCAAATAAGCTCGTAAGCCAATAAGTTTAAACAAACACCCGCTAAATAAAAGAAGTTTTTTTTCATTTTCTCCCTCTCCCTCATTTCACCTCAATCAAACCACAAAAAACATCTCATCATCATCATCATCACCTGAATCAACCGATGCCACGTCACCACCACAATCATTGGTCGAATCGCCTAAGCTCTTATCGCAACCACAAAGAGTTTATCGAAATGGGTAAAAGGTAAGTTGTTTTAATAGGGCGTTTGGATTTTAGCTTATTTAGCTGGCTTATGGGCTTATTTGATTTTGGAAAAGCTGATAACCTCACTTTTTAGACCTTATTAAGTTTAGATTATTGGCTTAAGCCAATAATATAAGCTTCAATAAGTGAGCTTATCGGCTTTTCCAAAGTCAAATAAGCCCATAAGCCAGCTAAATAAGCTGATCCAAACACCCCATAAGTTAGAAACACAAATGGCGATAATGGAAAACTTTATGGATGTCTGCTTTTATTTGCATAAGAAGATACTGGCTACTTGAGTATAAATTACAATGCTGAAGCTGAAATGTGTAATAAGAAATTTCGATGCTATGGTAACACTGAATATAAGAATGATAACAACCACGTCTACTTGGTGCTGCGAAACCAGATAGCTGAATCAACTTTTTTAAAACGGCGACTAAGTAAAAGTATCCATTGGTTTGAAGGGTATAATGTGATGAAAGGGTTGCTAAAAGATAGGTAATCCATACTCGTATTTAGTTATTTACTAATACTTGGGAAACATGGTAAGAAAATCGGCCTAAAAGCAAACACAACCNATAAGCTTCAATAAGTGAGCTTATCGGCTTTTCCAAAGTCAAATAAGCCCATAAGCCAGCTAAATAAGCTGATCCAAACACCCCATAAGTTAGAAACACAAATGGCGATAATGGAAAACTTTATGGACGTCTGCTTCTATTTGCATAAGAAGATACCGACTACTTGAGTATACCTTACAATGCTGAAATGTGTAATAAGAAATTTTGATGCTATGGTAACACTGAATATAAGAATGATAACAACCATGTCTACTCGGTGCTGCGAAACCAGATAGCTGAATCAACTTTTTTAAAACGGCGACTAAGTAAAAGTATCCATTGGTTTGAAGGGTATAATGTGATGAAAGGGTTGCTAAAAGATAGGTAATCCATACTCGTATTTAGTTATTTACTAATACTTGGGAAACATGGTAAGAAAATCGGCCTAAAAGCAAACACAACCCACCATGACTGACCTTGGGCACTAGACCAGGTTATAGGGATTAAAGCAGTATGTGCAGAAAGAAATGAAAAGGACTAAAGAAGATAAAAAGGAAAGCCACACGATTCTATTGTGTTTTTGCACCAATATATTTGTGTTTGTAATATATAGTTTAAGTTTGACACTGTGTTCTTGAGTATTTTTTTAAAGGAAAGAAAAGGAATGGTTGCACAAGAAAATGAAAGGATGGGATATTAAAGAAAAATGACATGAAATGAGGTGTTCTCCAGTTGAAAGAAATTGAAAGGAAAAGGAATGTATCTTTTATGTTTTTGTGTTCTTGAATTGGATGAAAAGAAAAGTAAATTTGTTAACTTTACCATTTTGCCATTCATTTTTATCAACAAATAAAACTTGTCAAATGGTTGAATAGCTGTTTTTGTTGAATGAATGGGTTCACGGTTGCTCAAAGTCTACTTTTAAATCATACAATCTCCCAAACTGCTTTTATATAATAATTTAAACTACAATATGATAGTATTGTTGATTTTACTGCAATCATTATGAACGTATAAGTTACTTTCAGTAAGTGTAATACAATATGATAGTCGCGACCATGTCGAATTGGTCTAGAAGCTCTTAACTTGCATAATATTTGATAATTGCTTCAACTAACAACTCTGCAACCATCGAAAATTCGATAAATTATCACATATCAACATAGCAGAAACTGTACTAAAGTAACAGATGATTACGAGGCAATGGAGGCATGTACGTGTTTCACAAAAGCCATAAACCATTTGATTACATACTACATTACAAGACATAAGAAAGTTAAGCATTCTCGAGAGCGTGTCCAACAACATTACGAGACAAAAGAAAGTTAAGCATTCTCGAGAGCATGTCCAACAACATTACAACACAAAAGAAAGTTAAGCGTTCTCGAGAGCGTGTCCAACAACATTTACAACACAAAAGAAAGTTAAGCGTTCTCGAAAGCGCATCCAAGATAACCATTACAAACTTCTTCATTCATTTCCATCCATCATTGTTGCTAAGATATCCATTCGCATGTCAAGTGGAACACCAAAAAGTGCTCGTGTTTTTTCCGGATTTCCCACCAGAAAAAGATACGCACGTGATATGTCCTCACGTTTAACACCCATTAGCTCAAGCTCCTGATAAATTTCCACCTCCGAATAGACATGTGGACGGGATCTTTCCATAACCTTAGAATAAGTAGAGAACGACAAACATTATTTAAAGTATGCGAACATAAAGACAGTAATTATATATGAGGTTAAAAAATTAAATACCTTAGTAGTTCTGTCTATAGCATCAGCTAAATTGTTAAGTGAGCTCATGATCTTTGAGGTAAATGCATCTTCTTCGAATTTTCTTTTTTTGCTTTTTGATGGTAATGTGTTTGTAAGTTGCACTTGTGGGGTAACATGAGCATTGTCACCTGTAGTGAAATTTTCCAAGCTAATCTCATTAGTTTCTAACAATTGATCAATCTCATCAATTGTTTCCACTTGTTGCTCATCTTGTTCCATTCGCTTTTTTCTTTCTTTTGCTGTTTCAGACGCTTCACCTGTTGCTCTGTCTTTTCCGAACAACTCCACCAGCTCATTGTAATGAAGAATTGGTTGTTTCCTCAACTTTGCAGCATCAGGCTTTTCCTGTTAATAGGACAGCAAATCAGTGTCTTTAAGTTGACTACACACTCTAAAAGGACAGCAAATTAGATTTTACATGGAAAAATCAAGCCGCCAAATTGGTTGCTGAAATTTGACTATCCAAATAGCCCCTAATAACAGCCCCTAAGTCATCAATACAATTAGTTTAACACAAGTATATCATGCTGAAATTAAGCTATCCAAACTGCCCTTAATCACATGTCAAGCCGCTAAAATGGTTGCTGAAAATCTGCTATCCAAACAGCCACTAAGAACAGCCCCTAAGTCGCCAAAATGGCTGCTGAAATAACCTACCTAAAAGGGTGAAAATGGCTGCTAATAGGGGTGTTTGAACATTCGTTTAGTTCAATTTCATGCTACTAATTTCACGTACTTCTTGTCTATGCAACATTGACTCTCGAGTAGGCACATTAATACGGTTCCTATTTTTTAATCTATGATGTGCAATAAGAGCAACAACTAGACAAACCGCGTGAATTGCAGCTAGATGTTGAGTTCTCACCATATGAATTAAGTTATCATCCATTGAATCGGTGGCTGTTTTCTATAAAGGAGTTCAAGAAAAGGTGTAAGCATGGTAACAAGTTCTTATGTTCATCAATATTGAAGCTGGACATACAAATGCTCATCAATTAAAAACATATATATTCATAATTATTAATAGTCTTTGCAAATCAAGTAAACATCCCAACATTCATCAATGTAACACATCAAGAAAAATTATTAGCAGACTTTCAACAAGATAAAGAACATGAAATTGATACCAGGCATGTATATGATACAACATATGCTATAGTTGGAGATATATGAGATTGAAAGGAAGAAGATATATGAGAAGTTACCTGGATCAGAAGAAGAATAATGAAACATGAAACCATTCACTGATGACAAAAGAAAGGTTATGATATTAGGTTAATGAAGGTTATATATGTCATACCAAATAGTTTCATTTGGTTTCCGCCCAAATTTGGGCTGAAATAATTTCCCTCCAAAAAGCCCAAAATTTCCCCCCTTTTTCTTACATTTACTTCCTTTTTCTTCCTAAAAAAACTTAAGAACATGATACATTTTTTGTTTTCTTTCATTCCTTTCCTTTTCCTTTAAAAAACCAACTCAAGAACATAGTGTGAGTGTCTTTGTATGTTTCCTTAAATAGAAATTAGATCACATTGATTATAAGCTGAAGCTGTCATGGAGGAACTCAATTTGTGGATGGAGTACTTGTCGATGTTATACTTTCATGTAGATCTCTTTTGGCTCCTAAAAACGTGTAAAACTAGGAACTTTGCTAAATAATCTGTTACTTTTTCGTGTCTGTTTGGTCTGTGTAGCGATTTTAATTGTTCTTTGCTTCACATGTGTTGCTAAATAATCTCAGTGTATGGGTTTACCTATTAAGATGGTCCATAACCTGAATTTTTAGCATGGTGGTGTTTTAGAGCTTCATTTGAGACGCGGAAGAAAAAAAAAAAAAAAAAAATCATTTCTATTTACACATCCGGTGACTATAAACCGTGCAAATGCTGCCACTGCCAATAGTATTCCGGTTTCTCAAAAGTATTGGTTGCACCTTAAAACCTCAATGCATACTTTGATGTTGTGGCTAAGGTTGCAATGTAAATTTACTGCACAGTTACATCATGACCCAGTCTTCAACATTGCGTCTTATGTGCATACTTCTGTTCTTACAACCTGTGAAGGTATTACTGATAGCTCTTTCAAGATTGCCTTGATGGTCTGACTTTTCTGGTGCAATGGAAGTAGTTCAGGAATCAATTATTAAGCTCAAGTGATGATTTTATAGTGCCCCACATTACTGCCGTACTGTAAATCATTAAGGGCGTGTGGAAATAGTCAAACAAGTGATGTTGCGTCTGGATGAACCCCAAATGTCTACACTCAGTAACCATAAAGTCTTCTGGATTTTTAAATTATTCGAGTCAGTCATGTGCTATTCTGACAAACTTTGAAATCAAAATTTGAGGTGTTCAAAGATAATTGCATTTTAGAATCTAAGTTTTGTGAATATAAAATTTATGTGTGATGGAATTAAGTAAATGAGTCAGGATAGATATTTTGCTTTTAATAGCCAATTTTACACCAACATATGACATGTTAATGAATAAAACTGTTATACTGTTTACTATGGCATGCTTCCAGAGGAATGGAATGAGTTATTTGTTAAATATCTATATCTATCATTCACGCCAACTGTGTTCTCGTTTGTTGCTGGAACGGTTGTGTATGGAGTGTCTAAGTATCTGAAAACGAGAAATCCAACAGCTCAAACTGACCTTCAAATTTAAACTTGCATATCTGTCTTTTGGAAAACAACTCTAGTAATATCTAAGATTTTTGTTCAAACCACGCTCTCCTGGACTTCTCTGTAATGTGTTTGGTCGGATAGGTTCTGATGTTAAATTAGAAATTACAGAAGTTATATTTAATGTTATATACACTTCAATATGCTTGCACATATTTATTATTATTTTTCTTCCGCAAGTAACTCCTTTTGATCTATGTACCATATATTTTGGCATTTTTTATGCAAGTGCTAAGTTGTGACTTTGTGTGAAGGTTGGTGAGTTTGATTTATGAACACATGGGAGGTGCAAAGGAAAATGAGTTGGAAGATGTATTGCAATTCATAAAACGGCATTAATGGATGCAGAGACATGTTCCGTCACATACCATTTCCATACTTTGCCAGTGATCCGCATTAACGACCAGGTACATATCCATAGCTATCTCGGCACATGTGTTATCACGCATTACAGAATGGGCAAGCAAGTTAAAGAACTAACTGGCTCTTGAAAACACAACTTTCCATTTTTGTGGTCTGCTTTCTTCTGGTATGTTTCTTTTGATTGTACTGTTTGCCTAAAATTCTTGAAACATTGATGGTGTCATGAAACTATACGATACGGTTATCACGTGGCCTGTTGGCCCTTAGTATCTATTTAAAAATAAAAAAAGAAAATGTCTATCTAATCCGTAATCAAATCAGTTTACATCTGCATAATGCTAATATGACATGACTGATTGGAATACTTATTACCCTTACCTTTATAACATATGTGGAAGGTTAGTTGATTTTAGGATATCTCATGTGGTAAATACATATACAATGATATAAGGAACCGTTTAGTTATATACTCCATGGATATACCAATGTTTGCATGTAGTAATTCACAACCCTGTTGGTTAAAAGTCACAGGTTTAGGGATCTTAAATATTGTGGCAACAGTTTTGTCAACTTTTCAGGTGGCTTATCTTGAATACATGCACTGTTTCCATAATCATAATGACACCATCATAAGGCCCCCTACCAGAACTCCATAGTTGCCCATACCACCACACTAACATATAATTGCAGCAACTTTGCAAAAATCTTTCTTTGATCACAAATCTGATTTTGGGATTGAATGATATGTTGATGAAAGTGTGGTCCTTGAATGAGGAGTGGAGAGTGATGAACTACCTTTGCACATGGACAATTAGATAAATACATACAAATAGATATGCAGGGGTCCAGAAAAGACAGGTCTTAGTAGTACTATGATGTGCCTTTTTTTATGGTTTTGTTTAAAATGGTAAGCCTACTGGACCAACAACTTTTTTCCTTAGCTTAATGAGGGCTGGATTGGGTTGGTGGGTTCATATTCTTTTGCGTGGAAGTTGATTTGAACAGTAGCTTATAGAAAAGAATTGTCTAGATGATAATTCACCTTCTCACCATTGTGGTCAGTGGCCCCAGTGATCAAATTAATCGTTAAAAGTTTTCTACTACAAGTTATGCTTGTCTTCAAATTTACAGGTTATTTTTAAGATGTTGGTGGTCAAACTCATGGTCGCCTTGTTGGCTGGATGTGTTCATGGTATATGATTCTTGATTGTTCTTTAGTATGAAAAAGACACAAGCATGCTCAATTTGTATTGTCCGTAGATTGATTCAAATGGTCAAGAAAAGGAAAACTTTAAACTGAAAGTAACTATATACAAGAACAATACCAACATTTGAACCTTGTACAACTGAAACACAATCCCACTAGCCTAAAAGGTTACTAATCACTAAGAGACAACCCGGTGAAACTGACTGAAAATTTAACCCGCAGTTGACAGATAAATAAACTAATTTAAATGAAATGGATTAGCAATAAGCCAATAAAATGTGCATGATTCCGATATTTCTTTTTGGTCCTGTAATAGGATTCAGTGACTCATTATGTATCAACAGTTGTGACTTCAAGTGTTCAATATAATGAATAATCGGTGGGTGGTGATGCAGTAATAAACACTCGAGTGGGTGGTGATCTTTAAGGATTTTGATGCATTCTGAGTATGTGTGGTCATCAGCAGAAATTCTTTCTGTGCAAAACTGCAATGATGGGTGGTATGTTCTTAAGGGCACACCCACCTTACGTGATTAATGTAACATGGTCCCCTTAGATTTATATTCCTGGCCACAATCATCTTCTTCCACTGTGCATCTCCTCCAGATTCACTAAATATTTGTTGTGGGATTTAATGAACAATCAATTAGGTTACTGTTGTTTGTACTAAGAGTAAAACTTTTGCAGATAAAATTTTCCCTGAAGGATTTCCCAGTTTAGTCAATTGATTAATTAAAGTAGTTGCTGTATTTCTTTTATTTGAACAACAAACACACCTACTTTACATGTATGTCTACGACAAGATCTGAACCCTCGCCACTCGGGTGCACACTTGATTACGACTTAGATACCGATGGACCAGAGACGTATTGATCTGTAAAACAATTTCGACTGAAATGCTATTTGAAGTCCAAGTTTGTAACTCGTGATTGCTATTGCATTTTTCATTCAAAACAAAAGTGTTTGTGCTCTTGAGTGCGCAGTAACAACTTTTCATTATATCTGCTATGCTTTTTTCTATCACTTTGAAATACTTTTGTATTGATTGGCAGTATAAAAGTCTTTATTTTCTATTAAACATAGTTAATCATTCTTTAGACCATCATTACGTACCATTATTTGTCATTTACCTTAATTATTTACTAAAAAGGTAAAAAAAACATCATTTCCGCAACTTTATCTTTATTTTTCAATGATGAAAGAATATTTAAGCTTTTAAAATAATGGACCACATCTTTGTATTTTAGTAGTGGCAAATTGCAAAGGCAATAGCGAACTTAATCAAACGATGCCCCCACTGGCCCACTGCTTGTAGCATGGCGGGAAACACAATTACAACTAGACCCCGTGAACCAACATCAAAAATATTGTAGCAAGAGTATACCAGTACTAACCATGACCAAATTGCCATGCCTAATAGTAAGTCACATAAACTTCTAATAAGAATATCGGTAATGGATGGTTGTATACTCGGTCACCTCACAAATGAAATGAGTCCTCCCCATTAGAGGAGTCTCCAATGAATGCGTCCAACCATGATTTTTGCAAGGACTCTGTCTAGTAGTGTGAGTATGTTTGTGTGTGTGCGTTTTATTAAATGAATTTTGTGGTTTATATTTGTTTTTAAGTAGAGTATGTTTTTGTAGTGACCACAGTCGCTGTATTCACTAAGTTGATCATGAAAATGGTTGTAGGGAGTTGTGTTGATGTGGAAGTGGTGACCGCGGTCATGTGTGCTCACCATTATGACCAGTCTAAAAGATCTAGGTTTCTCAATATTTCACCTCACCATGTACACATATACGGTAGTTAAAAAAAAAAAGTCAGAAATTGTCACAAGTCGACACATAAATAGAGAAAACTTGATCCGTTTATCTGTTTAGGATCGCTATATAGGTACGGAATCATAAACAAAATTGACCATGTGCATTTAAGAAATACGGAGTACTATAATTACCATAAACACATTTTTTTAACCCAAATGTATTTAAGAAAATACGAGGTTTTTTTCTACAAAACTTAGCACTACGACATGCTAATCCATGGGTGTCTTGTGACCCCTCATGACTCACCCTGATTTCATACTGGACACTATACCATTACTACGGAGTATTTGTTAACTCTTTAAACACGAGTAGTATGTATCATGTAACAAGCATAAACTAATTATATATTCATTAATCAGACATTAATGATAGTAATCAAGAAACATAAAAAATAGGAAAAAGTAAAAAAGAAAAAGATGATAGTGCAAACTGCAAAGTACAAAAAAGTCTAAACAGCCCTTTGGTACACCATAAAGACCAAAACAACATACTTTTGGTCCAGCACTCCAGCATAGCCATATATCTCAAATCAATCAAGGGCATTAGGGCCAGTACAGTAATTCAACACATGATTCCACACCCACTGCACCAAATACTTCCGTCGGATCCCATGCATATTATACGTGGCACCATCCTGATCGTTCATCATTTGTCCTGTATATGACCCACCACCACCTGTCCCATAAATCCCTTCACACAAATCAGCTATCTCTACCGGAAAAGAAGGGTCTTGACCAGCATACCATGCGTTGACCAACGGATTTGAAGCCAGCTCAGCTAGCTCATGTCCAATCACACTTATCATCCCATCAATCCCAACATCCCCATTAGGTGACTTGACTGGTTTTAAACCTGGAATGTAATTAGGTACAGCAAAAGGATATGCACAGACACCTGGGCATAGCTTTGCTGAATTACCTATCCACGCGTAGGGTAACGTGTACCCTACGATCGATGGATAGGTAAAATAATGGAACCCACATACATTTTGACAAAAATCTTGAACGTACACGTCATCAGCTGTCAGCAAAAGATATAGCCCCCCTTTAGGATGTATAGGCAATGGCTTAGTTTTAGCTGTCACAGCTGATTTTATCACTGACTGTATAGATAACCGTGTCAGCTTTTTACCATGGGACATTAAACGGTCATTTTTTTCTTTACCTAGTTTTACTGTCCGGGTAATATTTGAACCCGTTTGGTCAGTGTAAAGCTGCACGGTTTTCCACCAACCGGACACAGATGGTGCCCGGTTGGCGGAATCCGAGATTGAGTTAATAAACTCACGGATTATTTTCTTTTGAGATGTGGGCCATGTTCCGTACCATATGATATGTACGGCTATGTTTTCTGTTAAGACAGGACCCATGTGGTATTTTAGTTTTACAAACTCAGATGAGCCTTCATATTTTTTATAGCCATTGTATATGAGTTCTGTTATGTTGTTTTTTTGGTGTTGGGGATATGGGCGCCATGCTGTGGTCAGGTTGAGAGATAAGAAGAGGGTGAATAGGAGGGTTAGGGTGGGGTGTTGTGGTGGTGGTGGTGGCGCCGGTGACCGGCGTGTGGTGGTGGAGTGGTGGTGCATTTTGGAGTGGAGTGGTGGAGTGGAGTGAAGTGTTGGGTGGAGTGTAGTAGTGTGTGTGTTTATATATACACAGGAAGGATTTATTTGAATGTTTGTACTTGAGTTAAGTATGTTACATTTTGTGCCCTTTGGGCTTATCAAAACTGACATATTATGCTTTTTGTTTGCTGAATAGTTTCTCAAGACCCATTTGTTTGCCTTGATTTAAGATTTTAGGGGTTTTTACCTAAAGCTTATTTGAATTGCTTGAACTCAAATTCTTACATTGATGAATGTGATATCAGCTCAATGTTGTATCAAAATCATTTAAGAGTAAGTGTAATAGTCATTAACATCACCAGTCTCAATTTAGTGTCACATATGTTTTCCAATCCATCACCAAACATATGTAGTAACAACCATCACTAAATACCCGTATTCAAGGCTGTTATAATCGAGATCTTACTATGGATCGTTTTTCTATTTGCAATATCGGAATCATAAGATCGGATAGAGATCGAAAAATTCTACTTAAATGTTAAAATGTTTTATATGTTCAATAATTCGTATTTAAAGCTAACCGTATGAAGAAATAAGAGTTCTCAAAGTTATAATAATATGAAAATGCAACGCGTAATGGATTGAAATACAAAAATAATTAATCGATGATTAAGGATGCTTAATGTTTTAATCTAAAAATTTGTATATATATTTTACTCTTATAAAACATTTATAATTACCCACGTTTGCTTTATTGTTTTGCTGTAACAATTTGCTTTATTGTTTTGCTGTAACAAAATTCATTCATTTATATTAGTTAGTTAATTCAAAGAAAGTAGGATTGAATCGGATTGAGATCTTACGATTCTATGGTAAGATAGAGATCCTACTTAAGATCCTATGAAGGATCGACTCGCTTTTACTTAGCGGGATCGTAAAATTGAAATATCTTAAGAACTATATCTAAATCTTAACAGTTATGCTCGTATTATTAATATTTGGGTTTGTTTTGTGTGCCTCGCAACGCGGTAACCACCTATACAACCTCAAAAACATGCTACCAAGCGTTCTGGTAGTGACGTTATAACTGAAAACGCATGGTTGGGAAAGACGCGTTGTCCAACCCTCTACTACACTCGGTCGAAGCTATCTGTAATAAGTCAATGCCAACACCCGTTAAGTTTAACAAAGTTACAGGATCCAGGCCTTTAAAGTCGACCCAAAGTACCGAATGGATATCATTTGGTGTCAAATGTTTGATACGTACAATAAAATTCATAAATTTCTTGCTACAGTGAGTATTTAAAGCTTATAACAAATTAAATGTCAGTATTAGTTGTAATATTGAATATGCAATCAGAGCCATTGATTTGAGAATTGGTGGATGCCTGGTAGATATTAAGTTGTGAAGAGATTTTTCTCTGGTGGGACCTTTTTCTTCTAATTGGAAAAGAGGGATATATTATTTGAGAACAAAATTCTCTATCATGTGTTCTAAAAATTTTAGAGACAAAAAATGTTATGTTAAATCCTACTTATTTTATTGTGTGCTAAAATTCATACTATCATTATACATTTATACCCAAGCCAATAGATGATTACCACTACTTTTTTGCAACTGTTTTTGTTTCTATAGTGGTATGATTTCCCATACTAATGAATAATGATATAGTAAGTCGTAAAAGCGGAGGGTGCGGTTAGAGCATAAAAATCAAACTCTCTCTTTTTCATTGCAGCTCCCCGCAAAAGGTCAAATAAACGGTGAGGCGAGGGCAAAAATTAGAGAGGTGTCGTTGGATGGTTTGCCACCTCTAACGGCATCTACACCGATCAGTGTAAAAAGGATCGTGATGGCATATGAAAGTGGGAAAATAGTTATATATCACATCTTTATTGGATTAAGATAAAATTAATATGAAATGTATCAGAAGCAAGATTTGGTTAAACATTCTTTAGTCTTGATAAAGAAATTTAACATTTTCCTATAACACAAACTTTATTCACAATTTTATGTATTTGAAAATAAAATAATACAAAATTAAACTTGTTTTAAATACTGTAATCCGAGTAACATTTTGTCGATAAAAATCTTGGTGGTTCAAATAACAAATAAATATCCTAAAAACTAAAGTTGAAGTAGAGGTTAAGAGGACCCATAAAGGTCTGGGCGTAAGTTGCTAGGGTCCTTAATCATTGATGTTCCGTCGTTCTTTATCTGTCATCTCAACCATGTTTTGTATTCTTATTATTACACATGTCTTATTCTATACCGTCTTTTTTTTCCATGTTGTTTGATAGAAAAAATTATAAGAACAAAGCGTGTAGTCACCGAAGCCGGCACCTAAAAAGATGGAGGGTTGATACGTGTTGATATGTATACGACACTTTTTGATTTTTTTCACCACTAAATCATACCACTGATGAACACAGCACAACACCGTTATGCATAATTGATGGTGTGCAGATCACTTTTAGTGGTGTGCATATCACCCAAAAAAATGACACCTCATGACATATAATCATTTTCATATTTCACTTTTTTTTTTATCACTTATACACCTAAAAACACTTACGGAGTATCATTCAAGCCAAAACTTCACTTTTAAGACCCATCATATTTAATTAAAACACAAACTCAACATAAAAATAATTAAAAAAATCAAAACAAAAACAAAACACAAAACCTTCTCTTTGGCGCAAGCCAGTGGACTCGCTTGCTCTTTGGCGCCAGGAGGAGCGGTATAGTGTGACTTAGCCTTGGTTCAAACCAAAAAAGTGTTACGTTAGTTTGGCATGAGTGGTGCGTCTCCTCTACTAAGGTTATGTTTGGCGACACGTAGCAGTAAGCAGTAAGCAGTAAGCAGTTGGCAGTACCAGTAAGTAGTAAGCAGTAGTTGTTTATTTAAAAAACGTGTTTGGTAACATAGCTATAGCCAAGGGCGAAGCTTCATAGGGGCCGGGGGGGGCGGCCGACCCCCCGAAATTTTTTTTGCGATGTAGGGGGTATATAGTTTTCGTGTAGAAAAATTTCGGTATATTCGATTTCGACCCCCCAAAAATTTTGGTATACCTGAAATATAGCCTTAGGAAAAAAAAATTTAGATCCCGACCCCCCACTTACAAAATCCAAGCTTCGCCACTGGCTATAGCAGTAATTATAAAGTGTAAAATTACGAAAAAAGTCACATACACATTAAAATAAAATAAATGATTAGACAAATGAGGGTATATATGTAATTCAAGTATCTAAACGCTTGGAGCAATTCTGGAAAGCTTATTCAAGAAGCATTTGGATTGGAGCGGTAACACAATATTTAAACTCTTGTTGAGGTATTGCCAAACAAGCTTTTCATTTGAAATGTTTATCGTTTGTCGCTCCTAAACGCTTCCAAATGCTTGTTGCCAAACATGACCTAAGACTGTAAAAGTAAATTGACAATCAGATTCTTAGTTATTACGTAATTACTTATTTTAGTTGTATAAAATTCTTTTCAGAAAACAAGAAAAAAGATAGGATAACTTTAAAGTAAGAGATGAGGTAGTTTTATTGTAAATCAAGTAACTTTTACGCGGTTAGTCTTTGTGCAACAGTTTATTCGTTGGCGAAAAACTGAAAGTATATTAACAACCATTTGAATAAGAGTCAACAGACACTAAAAAAATAAGATACGGTACAAAATGTTTAAATCCAGTTGTCTTTTGTAAGTTATCGCCAATTACTTATTTAGGAAAACATAAGCACAAGGATTAAAAACTCAAAATAATGTATTTCCTGTTTTGCATTCAAGGAGGGAGAATAGAGGGCAATTTTGGTGATTTCCTGTTAGCTTTTTTGCTTTAACTATTTTAAATTCGGGGACCGCAATACTTTGGTAAATTTTGCAGGTTAAAGAATGAACAATAAATATGAAATTTAGGTAGCGTATTTATTAAGATTGCAAATTCGCTTCTATCTAATTTATAAGCTACGGTACTTGATTTTATGGTTTGTAACTTGTAAGTGAGGGTGCTTAATATTGTGTTACCATAACCGGTGGTTTACATTTTCAACAATTTAATGGTGTGGTTACTATCATAACTTTAAAGAAACTATTAATGAACACATACACTTTTTATATTTAACATCACATGTATACATTAACTAAACAAGTGTAAATATACCAGTCATGAGTTTATAAAATGTGATTTTCGTAATTATGGTATAGTTAACCATAAATCATGAGACTATAGTTAGTAAAACTCATATTTTATTTATAGTTTGTTCGAACATATTGCATTTTCCACATCCATTTTTGGCACGCTATAGAGGCATAGACCATCACTTCCCAGATCTCATCATCACTCCAACGAGGCTTGAACCCACAACCTGTAGGTTGGTGGGAAACTCACATAACACTAGACAAAAGGCCTTGGGTAATCTGGCTTCATTATATTAGGACACACTTTACACTTATTATATTTACATATTTCAAACGTTCATATTTGTTCTCTTTTAACCCAGGGAAAAAATATTGTCCAAGTCTAAGAAGACAAATTCACTACACCAAACACCGGACACAAAAAGTATTTAAGTTAGTTAGCTCGACGAACAGAGAAACATCAATATTAAGGTGGCTCATAGCAACGTTCATTCTTGGTGAATAAATGGGAATTACGGATTACCAAAATGGAAACCGGAATCGGTTAGAAATGTGCTAAAAATTGACAGTGTCATAAACAAATACGAGTAGTTATGTTCTGTAAATCATCATTTAAATTCAGTATCTCGATTTGTCTCGTGAAACATGTATAAGCCACGAGTATTTATATCGTTTAGATGAACTTGATATGTAATTAACATGAAACGAAAAGTGCTCATCTAATAATTTTGCAACCCTACAACTGTTATTTCAATCAACTTTTAGTAAATTATTATCCTTGTTTTTACACGAAACTCATTTTGATGAAATTGGACAAGCGCTACAATTATTATTTGGATGAAAACATTAAATTGCTAGCGTCAATAGACAAATGGTACGCACGTATACTGAATGAAAAGTCGACCAATATTTATGAGATTTGATGCAAGAAGGGTCCTTTCTAATTAATTATTCATCTTCTTTTTTTCATGAATAAATTTTACTTCACTGCAAAAAGAGTAAGATACTTTCTATTTTATACTAGCTATTACAGACTTACAGTAGTTCTTTTGTTACATGAAAAGTAGTTTGCAAGTCTTCTTGGACAGTGGTTGGATCGGTTTTAATTAACTCTTCAACATTCTTTTGATTTACCAAATAGTGTGATTTTTTAAAGGGATAATGATTTCTAAATGTATCCAACTTGACACGTTTTACTAAGTTGTGTATCGAACTATTAATTTTGCTAACTTGGGGTCTGAACTTACTAATCTTTGCCCGTTAGTGTACTAACGGGTTTTCCGTTAGTATTATTTACATAAACTATCCTTCTCGTTACTACCAAGCTGCACAATAAGTCCTAACGGTCGTTAAACTATTTACAAAAAACGTCCTAGTGGTTAGCCCTTATGGGTCGCCACGTGGCGGCCTCTGATTAGTCCACGTCACTCCCACGTCAGCATGTGGGACCCCCCACTGACAACGTGGCAAACTCCTATTCGTCCACGTGGTGCCACGTGGACCAATGAGGTGGTGCCACATGGCAGGGATAATATATAGCCCATTTTGCCTCCGCCTGGTTCGAACTCGGGACCTTGCGAATGGGAGTGAATGGACAACCCAGCTGAGCTAGGCAATCCATTCATATATTTATGTAAAAATAAATCATTTAAGCCCTTAGTCTGACTGGTCAGATTTGCATAAATAAAAAGGTTCAAAGTACAAGTTGACCTGTCATTTAACACAATTACGAACCGGGTCAAAAAAATATAAAAGTACCTCCGGACTCGTTTTTTCGCGCTCTTTCCAATGGTGTGCTCGGAGAATTTTTTCGACTTCGTCTGAGCCTTGTAAAATGCAAAAACGTCATCGAAACTTATCAGAAAATCATCATTTTTGCTTTGTTTTCAAATTCTTATACCTGCAAGACATAATAACACACTCCAAATATATTTGCGATATAATTTAGCATATTTCATGGTTGTTAGTCCATTTTATTATCATTTTTATACTCGATAACGTCATTTTGGTAAGATGGTAAGAAAAAATAAAAGTTTGGGACAAAAAGAGTATACATTATAGGGTCAACGAACAGTTTATTATTTTGAAGAAAAAAATCAAGTTTGTTGGTAAATTCTGAGTTTCGTTCTAGGCTTTATTTTTATTTATTTCTATTTTATTTATTTATTTATTTATTTATATAAAAATGATAATAAAATGGACCAATAACCATGAAATATGCTAAATTATATCGCAAATATATTTGGAGTGTGTTATTATATCTTGCAAGTACAAGGGTTTGAAAACAAAGCAAAAACAGTGATTTTCGGATGAGTTTTGACGACATTTTCATGTTTTACGAGGTTCAGACGAAGTCGAAAAAATTCCCTGAGCACACCATTGGAAAGAGCACGAAAAAACGAGTCCAACGGTCCTTTCCTCTCCTTTTGAACCTTCCCAAAACTCTTAAAATTAACCGTTCAAAATCTATTTTTATTAATAAAAACGGACTATAATTAGAACTATTATAAAATAAATAATGTGCATGTAACAAATGTAGCCATGCTCTAGAGCAGATGGTTAGCATGCTCAACTCTCATACGGGAGGTCTTGGGTTCGATCCCAACTGAGTGCAAATTTAGTATAAATGCTCCATGCCACGTGTCACCACCTCATTGGTCCACGTCGCACCCGACCCGATGCCACGTGGCACCATTCATATTATGAAGTGGCGACCCATAAGGGCTAACCACAAGGACGTTTTTTGTAAATAGTTTAACGACCGTTAGGACTTATTGTGCAGCTTTGTACTAACGAGAAGGATAGTTTATGTAAATAATACTAACGGAAAACCCGTTAGTACACCTAACGGGCAAAGATTAGTAAGTTCAGACCCCAAGTTAGCAAAATTAATAGTTCGATACACAACTTAGTAAAACGTGTCAAGTTGGATACATTTAGAAATCATTATCCCATTTTTTAATAATGGTTTTGTGGTTCTCCTTGCGCCAGATGTTACAAACATAGTCCCTTTATATCATCTAAGGTTAGATGATGAATTTCTGGATTCTTCAAAAGCGCACACACAAACTAATTTATGGATATTCATTTTTTTTCCTCTTAATTTTTTTTTTTTACAAAAAGTTTGTATTTTTATTCGTGGTTTTTGTTTAGTTGCAGGTTCCAACTGTTTTGAGTCGGATGCATGGATTGCAAAAAAGAATGGAGTGTCGCTGCCATGGATTTTTTTATGGAAGGTATGCAATTCTTTATCTTTTTTGCTGATTTTTGGTTAATTTGTGTTTAGTTTAATTGGGTATTGATAGGATTTTGGTTTGTTGTTTGTTTTCAATTTTTCTTATTCTGAAATTAGGGTTTTCTTACAATTTAGGGGTTTTGTTAATTCTGAAATCAGAAAGGTTAGAAGATTCAAAAGAAGCTGGTGGCTGATAAGGAGCGGCTTATTTATAATCTTAAAGGGGTATTTTTTTTTCGTTTGCTTTGGTTTTTGTTATATTTGTTGATGATTATGTTTTGGTTTGCCAATCTGTGTTTATGTGAGATGAGAAATGTTTATAAGCTGCTTAAAAGTGAGCAAATTAACAAATTGTGTTTTTAAGTGTTTGGGAAATGTTTTTAGACAGGTGTGTTTGGGATTGCTTTTTTCAAAATGCTTATCTAATTATTTGTGTTTGATTTACATACTTATGCATAAGTAGCTTGGAGTCGCATAGTTTTAAATTGCATAACTTTATAAGCATTTTCAAAAAGTCACGGGAAAGGATTTTTAATATAAAGTCGTGCCGTTTGTGTATGTGGGTATCTGGGAATGGTCCCAAAAGATTGAGCTTATTTGCTTCTCAAAAGTTCAATAAGCTCATAAGTCAGGCAAATAAGCTTAAGCAAACACCCCCTAATTGATGTCCGACCAGGCATATATTTCTCCCGAGAAAGTAATTTATGTAGGGAATTAGGATACGAACCGTAGGCTGACGTACATGAGTATGTTTTGTATCCTTTGTGTTGACATTATCGTTTGTATGAGATTGCATAATAGTAGTACCGGTTGTTGATTGGTTTTTTTGCAATTTTTTTGTAGATGGAGTACTTTAAACAGGGAGAAATTGAGCAGTTCCGCCAAATTTTGGAAGAAGGGTCCAGTCCTGGTACATTCCAATGCACTCGACATACTATCAAATTAATGTTAACCACTCTAAACATCATGTGACTTTTTTGGTCTCATTCAGACCTGTTTGCTTTGCAGAAATTGATGAATATTATGCACACGTGAGATATGAAAGAATCGCCATCTTAAATGCATTAGGGGCCTATTACAACTACCTTGGGAAAATCGAGACAAAACAAAGGGAGAAGGAAGAACATATCATTTTGGCGACACAATACTACAACAAAGCCTCCAGAATCGATATGCACGAGCCTTCTACGTGGGTTGGCAAAGGTAAAAACATAACAGGCTTTTTTTGCCGATAATTATTGGTTATGCACCTTTACTTCATGAACTCGGCCCATGACGTGCCTTTAAGTTTTGTGCCATTATCAATTTAGCATGGTGTCAGCTTACTAAGTTTCTGTATGTGCACCGGATCCCATACAAACTATATACTTACCGTTTAAGCTTCGTTACAGGTCGACTTTTACTAGCTAAGGGTGATGTGGATCAGGCTTCTGCTGCATTCAAGATTGTATTAGATGGAGGCCAAGATAATATTCCTGCTCTTCTTGGCCAGGTACGGTGTTGTTGGTCATTTGGTCAATCATTAATACATGCTAAGGCATAAGTAATTACGAACATAAGAATAGGGGACTATTGTGATTTATTGAATTAGAGGATAAGAGAATATGTAAGGTTCGTGATGAGATAAGTTTGGAAATGGAAGAAATATAATGGCTTATTAGAATCTGCTTCTGAAAATAAGTAGATTAGAGATATAACATCATTATGCAGTACTGTTTTGGGACTGCAGTTTAAGCGGTAGCAAAATCTTGCAATCGGGGAAGCCATAGCTAGATCTTCAAATAGGTTAAGCCAAGTTAAGTTATCAGCTCTTCATTTGCAGCAAATTCTTTTAGGAGTGGATAGGTAAAAATAAAAAAATTAAATATCAAACGCCCCCTATGTATGTGTAAACTTTTTTGATATACTGGGTGTTTGGATCATTAATTAAAGTTCATTATATGGGTGTTGTGTTTTGATAGGCTACGCAAGTTGCTTTTATAGTGTTTTAGGATTCTTTATAGAAGCTGAAATTCAAAATATAGTTACTGTAGTGAAACCAGTCCCATAAAAATACATATTTACACCATATTACTTAGCCTACGTTTTTTTACAAATAACGAAACTGAATTTTGCGTAATTCTTTTTGTACAGCCATCCATCGATTCGTGTGCCATATATTTTAATGAAGTTTAAGAAACAGTTAGCGGTAGATGACAGAAGGTTTTCTATTCTGTTATGGTTAAAGCTGTAAACAAACTTGCACAGGTGAAGGACTACACATGTTTCCAACTACATCCACTGTCGAATTATGAGTGCCAAATAAATGTAGATGGTGTATATGAATGTAGCTCCATCATCAACACTGTTTGAAGAAAACGAAATTCCTGGTAGGTTACTTCTTCACACATGCTTTTTATCTTCACTGATGTTGACTTAATTAAGCATTTTTAACAAGCTTTTCTTTTGGTTCTGAGAATATGACTGTTATCGTAACAATGTTGTACGTATATACTAATTACTGAATGTGACCCTGCTATCTTGAACCGTTAACTGACTTACAACGACCAAATTTTTCCAGCTTTAAGAACATTTCAGATGCACATTTGTAAGTTAAAATATATCTCTAAGTCAAAATTAATGGGAAAATAGATATTAATAAGAGTTAGATGTTTGTAGTTTGTCACACCGTTTTTTAGAAGTTTAGTACTTTGAAACGTATGTTTGAGTGTATGTATTGGTAATTGATTACATGCCTATAATAATTAGGTTTTTCAGTTTATAAGTAATTATGTTCTTATGTGTTATTCGCTTGATTAAACAATCACACTAATATGCAGAATAGGAGCTGTAAATAAGAGTAATGGCATGGACGACATGGCATTGTGTGCCGAGAGATGTGCCTGTGGCGTTCGAGGATGTGGTGAGAGTTCATGCGTATGGTGGCGTGATTAATCCTATTGCTCAGCGGGTATCTCACATCTGAAGAAAGCTATTGAGTGATACAGTTAATATTTTGAGGAATGAAGTTGGGAGTGTGGTGGATATGGCGACAGTGAAGCTACATATCATCTTTTACCCCAAACTAAAGGTACAGTTTTCTTCAATTATGTATAAGGGCTGTGTTCATTTATGTCTAAAATGTATAAACCTGAGAACTTGATGTATAAACATTGATTGAATCAATGTTGTAATTTATTTTGCCAGAATAAATCAATGTAAAATAGATGCATATGACTTTTGAGCACTTTGGGAAAATCTTAATCCTTTTGAGCTATTTCATCTCTGTTGATTTTTTTTATTTATTTATTTTTTTTGTCTTTAACTTTCTGATTCTACTCCTTAGAACGGCAGTCTTCGTACACAATTTTTTGCTACATGAGTTGATAATTTTCACAAAATTGGGTGTGCAGGAATCAACAACATTGGCGGAGGCGCAATTTGCTTTTGTATTGCAAGCAGGACAAAGATGAGGGCTATTTGCTACTGAGTAAAGTGCAACAGCAAGGTTGCTTGGTGGAGTCTAGAAGTTGTGTAGACTTACTGAAGCATTTAAGAATCAAAATGTGTATAATATATGTTCTATAGCTGCTGTAATTTTAAGCCCTATACACATACTATACATAGCAAATGCTGATATATAATATGGTCTGAAATATTTGGTTTGTTTGGTTTGATAAAGTGGTCATGAGTGGTCTGAACTATTCCAGTTTGCAGCACTTACCAAACATAGCATAGGCTGCTTCTTTAGCAAAACACCCCGCCGAAACGCGCGGGTTTCCCACCTCGTTATATATAAAGACATAACTAAAAAAGAAAAAAAGAAAAAAAATGCTTTGAACTCGTGATACTGGCGGCCCCGAACTCCGGCTCCAAGGTGACGATCATTTTGTGCTACACATTCTGCCACTAGTCCAGCCGAATGGGAGACATTCATGAATCATGATGATATTGTGGGGATTGTAGACGAGAAGAAACAGACATTTTCATAGCTAGTTGAATGGTAGGGAGGGGAATGTAGAAGTTATAGCGAAATCGGTTTTATCAGACTATCACAAGGCAAATCAGATAGAAAATTTTTGTGGCACCAGTGGGGTACATGATACTCATGCAGGTGTGTGGTTAAGGCAAGACGTTGAGCACATAAAAATTAAGTGTGACGCTGCGTGGCAACAAGAGTCTGGAAAGGCGGGTTTAGGTTTTGTAGCCCGTGACTACAAGGGTGAGGTCTTATTTTCAGGTGGTCGTTTAGAATGTTATGCAAGTTCTCCCCTGAGAGCCAAAGCAAAAGCTGTTCACTGGGTGGGCTATGACTCATGCACTTTGTAAAGGGCACTCTCACGTTATATTCAAGACAAACTCGTTGTGTCTAGTTAAGGCGCTTCATAATAAAGTCACCCTGCTACAAATTGCAAGTCTTTTTTCGGATATATTATCCAATTCAATAGCTTTCAACTTTTGTAATTGGTCTTTTGTTAAAAGGGAAGGAAATATGGTAGCTCATAGCATAGCTTATTTAACGTTGAGTTGCTCTCATGAGTTTACGTAGACGGTAGTGTTCCGAGTTGTGCAAATGTATTGATGAATAAAAATGTAATCTTGTCTAATATGGAATGATATCTTTTCTCTTCTATCAAAGAAATAAATAAATAAATAAAAGATTTATGATTTTTATTTAACTCAAAATGAATAAATAGTACATCAATTTGTGGCTTGTACTTTATCAAAACTTATTCAACTTCTTCTGCTATACAAACAATTTTATCATCAGCTGATATTTGATTGCTGCTCGATTCATCCACTGATGACGTGTGGGTCTGAGCTATGAACTCTAGATTCCATAACACGTCGTCAATGGAAGGTCGATCATTAGAAAGGCATCTAACACAAAGCTCTATTAGAGTCTTCAAAGATTCGTCGCAGCATTCCTTACAAACCAAGGGATCCACTATGCTCCTTCGAGCTATCTCATCCGCCACCAAACTTACTTGTAACTGATACAAAAGTATAAAGTTTAAGCATTTATGTTATGATATTCAAGGTCAGACTTCCTATAGACATGTGAAATTAGACTTACCATATCTTTTGCGATAGTTATATTGTTGATGCAATTGATCGCCCTTCCTAGGATGAGTTCTAACATAATAACTCCAAAATCGTAGACATGATCATGATCATTATCCTCGATGTCAAATCTGTAAGAACATCGATAACTGTTAGAAAAAAGATGTTACTAAAGTCGACTTGAGAAGAAGTCAAACTGTCCAACATCAAGACTGTCTACCTTTGGCTAAGAGTCTCATTTGATCTGGTGACTGAATGTCCAGCAGCCTGCGGTCAAGAATTTCATATGAGGATGTGAATCTTGCATATATGTAAGCATATAACGAGAATGAAAAATGATATACCTTAGTTTCTTCTAGCAAAGAAATATTGTAGCCACTGATCTTTACATGAAAATTTTGATCCAACAGAACATCCGTTATTTTAAGGTTGTTAGGGAATATTCTTTGTGTGATTCGTGTGCTTAGGAACTGAATCCCTTTTGAAATCCCGATAGCAGCTGCAAGCCTTTGCGCCCATGATAGTTTCTGCCCTGCTGCCATTTTTATCATCATGCAAGTTAAAACTCTTGGCGATTATTTGTTTGACTTTTGAGGTCAACAACATCAGTTTTGACTCCCGAGTAATTGTGAAAGTTTTTAGAACCAAAACAATTAACGGTAGCTAAGAAAATACTTATGAGCAGTTCTATATAAATTCAATAATCGTATATAATGACACATCTAAGTAGAAATGAGTTTGACCTCAAAAGTCAAAGAGTGTGTATTTTTGCAACTTATAGAGTTAAATACAGACCGGCTATGGACGCTCTGAGTGTTCCATTTGGGACAAACTCGAACACGAGAAATAGACCACGGATGATGGCTGAGTCGTCTTGCTGGCGGTCAAAGCAGTGACCAATGGGGTTGACCAGGTTGGGGTGCCTGAGTTTAGATATGAGCTCAATCTGTCGAGTTAGGCTCTGAACGTTGCATTTCTTTCTCACTTTTAAGTTTCTAATGGCAACCATAGTGCCATCACCAAGCTGCCCTCTGTAAAGCTGATCACATATACTATGTATATTGAGTGTTTTATCCAACAAAATTATGAAAAAGTCAAAGTCGAATGTATCTGTTTGTTGCTAAACCAACCTGGCCGTGAGAACTGTTGCCCACACGAGTCGATGAATGGAAGTTATTTGTGGCTTCAGTCAGTTCTCCTAAAACATAAGTTCGATATGCTGGAATTCCAACTGAGCCTAGCTTCATTGTCTGTGAAATGTATCCTGCATTTAACAGTTTCATTAAGTAACAACTTCACGTTAAATGGTCATTCATAGAACATATGTAACAAGGCATACATCTCGAAAAACTATAACTACTATCACAAACACAGAATTCTGAAATACACTAAACAAAGTATTATATAAGAAGCAAAGACTTACTTGCATCAGTCAGCATTTTGATAGTATAAGCAGGGGAAACCTTTTCAAAGAAAACCCGAATCTGAGGTGCTGCAGCACATCCACCACCAAAAAACTCACTTCTAATAACAACCAACACGACACCAAACACAGCAAAACCACCAACCACAACGCCACCAACAACACTAGAAGCAACAACAACCTTAGCCTTATTACTCGACTTATTATCCTCATTCGCCATAGGCGGATTTATCATAACCGCCAACGCTTCATTATGACAAAACGAAACATTATATTGTTCTTTATTGTCCACATTTGACGTAAAACAATTCCATTTATATAAAACACCTTTTTCCAACTTCTGCATGCAGCTAGGTAACTGTCCAGTAAACCGGTTTAACGATATATCAGCAAACATAAGCTCGTTACTACACGAAACATTCTTGTCCAACTTTCCAGTAAATTTGTTTCCAGATATGTTAAGAAAACTAAGAGAAGGCAACGAAAACACGAAATCTGGAAATGGGCCATTAAACTCATTCGCAGAAAGATCGAGATTACGTAGCTGATAAAACGAACGTAAATCATACCCTTGTATCCCATTAGTAAACTTGTTATTTCTTAAGGACAAAACTAGTAACCTATTATGTAAAACTGGGAAGCTAGGACCAAAATAGTTGTTTTCAAGGTTTAAAACTTGTAAATTAGTCAAGTTCTTAAAATCGACAGGTAACTCTCCAGATAACCTATTAAACGAAAGATCTAGAACTCGAAGTGAGGCTAAATGGGATAGCGAAAATGGTAAATAGCCATTAAGTGAATTGTTTTTTAAGGATAAAACAGTTAAGGATGAGAGTGTAGACAACCAATCTGGGATGCTTCCTATGAAGTTGTTGTGATCAAACACTAATGTTTGTATGTTTTTTAAGTAGCTTAGCTCATATGGTATATTTCCAACGAAGCTATTCGAGCTAATATTAAGTATCTCTAATGAAGATAATGAGTTTACAAATATATTAGAAGGTAAAG
The DNA here is from genome assembly GCA_014162995.1 of Artemisia annua. Classification (NCBI taxonomy): domain Eukaryota; kingdom Viridiplantae; phylum Streptophyta; class Magnoliopsida; order Asterales; family Asteraceae; genus Artemisia; species Artemisia annua. The sequence continues at coordinate 78,217 of LBNU01000232.1, forward strand.
GGCCACTAAGGCCTAATGACACTAATGTAAGTACTTTCAAGTTCGGAAAACTAGACGAAATAGTGTCGAAAAATACTTTAGTAGGAAAAACATTACTATTACTATCACTATTAATATTACTAATACTGGAGTTGGCGCTGATGTGGAGCTGAGTGATGATGTTATTGTAACATACTAAAGTGAGAGATGAGTTTGGTGGTGTGGGTAGGTTAATGGCTATGCTACTGGTGATGCTACTTGGGCAATAGTTAGTTTTGCCTCGTGCATGGTAAGTTGTGAGTAGGGATTGAAATGTGTATAGGGGTTGAGAATGAGTATGAAATGGTGTGATGATGAGGAAGGTGATGGTGATGATGATGATAAAGAAGAGATGTTGTGGTGCCATAGGATTTGGAGGTGTGTTGGGAGTTGAAAGGTGCATGTTTTATTCTTTTTACAGAATTTCAGGACTAAATTTACCCGTGACTAAAAATGTGTTGTAGCTAGTTTACAAAAGAGTTGATTAGTGATAATATAAATTTATTCTGTGCATGATACTTTATAAAAGTTATGATGATAGTTGTAACTTGTAACCTGTTCTTACTTCTTAGTAATTTGTTTCCAATCATATAGTAATAATAATAGTACTGTTTAGCTTAAGTTGCTATGATTCGTAACATGAGGTAATCATCAATGTTAGTGCTATATGCAAAGTATATTTTCTTTCTACTTTAAGGAAATAAACCCTTACAAAACTAGTGTACTACTTTACCTATCAAAATGAATACATTTTCCATTCTAATAAATTATAAGTCAATTTTTAGTTTGATATATACTAAAATAAGTTTCAATTTTCATATTTCAATTAATAAAAAAAAAAAAAAAATGTGTTTTTAAAGGTGAACATGACATTTTCATATTTGTCTTAAACTGCATCAATATGAAAGTAGATTTGATACGAGTAGTGTACATTATTGTACAAAGAATATAAATAATACGAGTACTTATTTTGTATTTTACTCTCATTACAAAAAGTACAAAACTCGGTACTAGATTTAATCATGAACCATTTAGAGCTAAAATATTAATAAAACATCTGTAGTATTTAAAATTCACGATATGACAATTGGCATTGAAAATTTGATGCGTCCTTTGCCACAAATCTAACTTTATATGAATTGTCGGTATCATTATATATTATAGTTGCTTTATTCATATTTTTGTATTTTAGTAAAGAAAATATGGAGATGTCGATGTACTTGATGTGTTGCAATAAAACAAAGAGAAGAGAATAATATTATTCCACGATGTGAAATAGCGATAATACAGTTTTGTACAATAATAATTAAGCAATGTTTACCATTTAAAATGAATCATTGCATTCTTTATGTACTTGATGTGTTGTAATAAACTCAAGTGTTTAGAAAAAAGTAAACAAGTAATGTGAACTTGTGCTCTTTATTTCTTTAATTTTGAGACCTATTGAGTGACCTTATTTATTGGGATGTAATACAAGCATAAAAAATAAAAGACATAAGCTGTGGTGTCACGGGGATTGCATAAACATCCAAAATAAGATTCACGTGTTTTGTTTGCTGTGGAACCAAAACCCGATGCACAATTCACAAATGCTTTTTACTCTACTGAAAGATATGTTCTACCTTTTCAAAATAAAAAAAGAAAGTGATTGATTGGGTGTAAATCTAATACATTGTGTTTAATTTTACGATTTTGTGCAACTTTTACACAATTCAGTGTTATATCAGAAAAAAATTGATTTAATGCGTTTGTCGGTAAATCAAGTTTTCATGTACTAAAAAATATTAACTTTTTGATTCGTGTTAATATGATACATAAAAACTTGATTTAACGGTAAAAGTTACCAAGTTATACGTGGCGGTTACTTTTGCTAAGGTGGCCGTTTATGTGGCATTATATATATATATATATATATATATATATATATATATATATATATATATATATATATATATATATATATATACACACACACATACACACACGCACACACTAGATGCAAGGCCCGCCTCCATGGGGCGGCTAGCGTCACTGCATTGGTCGGCCATAGTCCTCATAAATTTAGTTTGATGAATTGTAATGGTGAATATTAAGATATAATCAACAACTGATCAATTGTACCACGTAGAAAAGTGACATTTAAACATGATATTAGATAATATGCACCAAAAAGAATTTAAAATATTAAAATTTCAAAATAAGAGTAAAGAGATAAAATACAATTCATAATCTTTCAAGTAACATAAAACAAAAAGATAGAATAAATTAATCTTCATAAGCTCCGCTCCTTCAATTAGATATCTCAAATGTACTCCCAATTTGATGGTTAATGTATATCATAGGCCGGAGCCTGGCAAATTATGTAATATCGATAAATGAATTAATATATGTTAACAAAATAATTATCTCATTATCAAAAAACAATGAGTATTACATACATAACATTACGCTTTCCATCAAGCATAAAACTCTAGGCATGTTCTATTTTCTCAAAAACTTCATCATTAATACTCAATAGGCTTTAATGTTATGCAGCACTTTTTCCGGGCAATTAGATACAGGACCCATTACTAAAACATGTAAGTTCATCCTCGCTAAAGAAACAAAAAAACCAAACAAATCAGTCTCATGCAATTTATAAACTAGTTTGTTATATTAAATTTAACATTAGTATCTGGCATAAATATTAGATATTTTATATTACAATATTTATGCCAACAGTAATCCCCTTTTTTGATGATGAAACTATGTAAAACTATAAGCTCATAGTAAAATGTATAGTTACTTGTTTAGCACTTCTTCTCCCTTTTTTGTCGAAGGCCAAAGAAAGGTGGACTCCTACTTGCACAACTTCTTTCTATACTCCACTACTTATTCACACACGCTACATGCTTCACAACTAAATGGACTTCTCCACACTACTACTTTTCGCCAGCTACTTCTTACTCACGTCATTGCTCACCTTAAGTAAGTAACCGATCATACTTGATCTACTTTATTAAGATATACATACATACCATACTCACACTTCACATCAAGACACTCAACTAGCACTCCTACAATATATCTTTGGCTTTATGATAGGGAGGATTTTCTCTTGCACTTTGAGTGGTGAAGGATTGGGATCACTTGAAACAAAGGACTTATAATCTCTATTATGATCAAAGGATTTTAGAAAGATGTTTGGAAAGGATTGGGACTACGA